>BQMF02000588.1:0-235072 GCA_027922465.2 Turritopsis dohrnii | reverse complement strand
TTGCATTTTCTTGATGCAGGAGCAATTCTTTTTCTTTCTTAGCCAAGGCCTCTTTTTTTTCGTCCTCGTAAGAGTTTGTGAGATTCTCCACTTTCCTATCATGGCGAACTTGCAACTCGTCCATTTCTGCCTGTAACGTCTTCAGAAGCTTTTCCAGTCTCTCTATTTCCTGGCATTGTATATGATTTTCATTGCAATAAGTTTCTTTTAAAATTAGTTCTTGCTCATATTCGTTCTCTTTCTTTTGCAGCTTCAAAAGCAGTTCGTGATTGTGACGTTTCAACATCTCGTTATCGTTTCGAATCTCATTAACAGTCTTCCCAGGCGCCTCAACTATGATTTCTTCTTCCAAATTGAACGGGGATGGAGATATAGTATCATTTCGTGAACTTAACTCGACCAAAGATTCCGAACAAGAGATCAAATTCAATTCAATACACGTCTGGATCTTTCCTTTAAGGCCAGTAATTTTTGCATTTGCTTTGTCCAGTTTCTCGTGAAGTTTTTCAATGTATGAATCTTTTGATATTGATTCTAGTTCTTTAATGTAACATCGAAGCTGATCGATCTCCAAGCAACATTCCTCAGCCAGTTGTATTAACTCTTTTATTACGTCAGTTTGCGATGACGTGGTTTCTACTATAAGTTGACTTGAAATTGCGTTAAAACTTGGTGTTTCCATCTCGGCAATGCCGTCTTCATTTTGCTGTTGAGGGTTAAGTTTTAGAGATAATTTAGTGATGGCGTCCTCTTTCTGTCTCAAATCTTCTAGGAAGTTATCAATATCTTCATTTTGATTTCGTATGATCTTGTTCTTTTCTCTGATTTCTCACGCGATAACTTCAATTTCATTTTCAATTTATGTACGTAGTCTTCGTTTAAAACTTCATCACTGTCACCCAAGGTACTTTCAACGTCTGATACATCACTTAAACCTAAATCATTTTTAAAATGTTACATAGTTAGTACTATTGATTTGCAAGAATCTATTACAAGAATCTATTAAAAGTTATTATCTCTGTAATTTGAACATCGAAGGAACCCAATAAATGTTTTGATTTATGGAGAGTTCGAATTGCGGTGGTTCATTTACAAGGAAATGATAAATTGATTCCAGGGTTATGTTAAAGCGTAGCTGAATGCAGAGCGAGATTCGACAAACAAAAATGTTCATTGAATTTCTTTTGTTTTAAGAAAACAAAGACTGTCCTAGTGTGTTGTCAAAAATGGCGGCCAAGCGGCATGAAGCGATCAAAATGATAAGTCACAAAAAGCCACTTTTTACTTCATCTACACGTTTTCTGTACAATCTCAGTTCAGATAGACTTTTGTCAAAGAAGCTTTTAGACTTTTAAACAAGATTTAAATTGTATCCTGCCTTATAAGGATGATAAACAGCCATTTATAGCCTCGCACAGAGCAAAATCTGTTGGTGTTATATCGATGGAAGGAGGAATTCCCTGATATCCTGCTAATTATCAAGGCAAGATAAAGCATTAAATTTATCAAATCCTGTGAAAATATAATCAGGGAAGACCACGATCTCCCACGACTTTCATTTTTCTGGGGCATATATCTACGCCATTTTCTTTTCGTCTATATCTTTTTCTGTCACTTTAATCACGTGACTTTCACTAAATTCTTGTGTGTCATGTGATATTATTCTGAACTGCAAGGACACCTGTAATGAAATGGTAGAAATTTTCTATTTCAAAACAAACGAAAACTCGGTATGAATATCTACTATGTGCAAGAAATCGTTTGTTTCACTGTGGTTAGGTTATGGCTGAGTGTGTTCCGTCACTGGCTGCTTCAGTTTTCCTTACTATGTTTGTCTATTTTCATATGATTTTGCATTTTCAGATGTAGATGTGTTAAGATGTATGTAGACATGAAGTAGTAAGCTTTTATCTATAAGAAATATGCAGTCATGTTTTTGTTTTTAGATTGTGCATGAAATACAAACAATGTCTTTCTAAAATACTTAAATGAGTGGCAAGAGGAGACAATGACTGTGCCAGGGACAAAAACAGAGTTTTGAAAGTATTAGAATTACTGGTGATTAATGTTCGTGCTTATATAAATCAATGATAAAAATTCCTGACTTGATATTGTAAATTTTTATTTGATTCCTAAGTGCAGAATGGTAGGCTAGATATGTAGCTACCCCTTTTATTGAGGTTTAGATATCTGCATTTCAATGCATTCCTTAAATCATCAAGCTTGAGCCATTGTTATTTTACCTGGATGGAATTGAAGACTGTTTGTCCAATAAACTGAATTTTGTAAGCAAATCGTGCGCAGTGGCTGTGTTGATAATCCCAGCTTAGAACGATATGTTCAATGAAAGAAAGTTAATTGTTGTCAAGTCAGATACGATAACTGGCAATGCATGAAAATACAAGATGACGTATAAGAGAGAGAATAGACCTCAATATTATTGCTGAAAAAGTGTTATCAAAGAGACAAAAATGCTGATTTGGATGTTTTATTTTTCAGTTATGGGTGATATATACTTTTGTGTTGATACAAATTGCCTGCACATTACAGAAAATATATTCTCATGTAAAAAATAACAAAAATGCTATTAACCGTCACTTCCTTAATGAACAAATAAACACATGGTTTCAAACCCATTTTTGCTGTGCCTAAAAAAATGTGGTTATATTCTCTGAAATGTAGTTATATCTTCTTGTATATCGTACTGTTTAGTATTATTTCATTGTATTTTACATATTATATACATTGTCTATTTTATTTAGTATAGTTATCTAATTAATTAATTTATTTTATATATTATATATAATTATTATATTAATTTTTCCCTTTAAGAACTACACATCATTACCCTAAACCCTTGGTTCTTAGTCCTTCTGTTCTTGGTCATTTTTTCAGCTTTTTAGATTTTCAGGGTTTTTTTTTGTTTTTTGCTTTTCCCCATGTTTTTATATTTTCATTCTCTCTACTAGTTAATTATCAGAGAGGAATTTTAGTCCTTATATATATTAGCATACATTTCTCTTCTCTGAAAGTGCTGACAGTCAGGACAATTTTACTTTACTTTAAAACCAGTTCAGTTAGCTGATGAATCCGTGAAGGAAGAAACTTAAAGTTCAACGAAAAAAGTTTTCTTCTTTCATCCTTTTATAAGTATGTTTATATTTATATATAAGACAAAAAAACACAAAAGAAATTTCACAATATTTCGTTTTTTAAAAATCTTTGTCAAGTGTTATGTTTATATTTATATATACATGCAGTAGGTCCACATCAGTATTGTACTGCACTTTTCAACGACTTCTTTACAAATAAATTATCAATCTCATATCTATCTAACATGGTTTCAAATTCATTTTTGTTGAGTCTAACAAAATGCGACTTTCGCTAGTCTTGTTAGTCAATATCAGCTATCTTGAGTTTTAAAATTTTTTTGAATTGTGTTGCCAAAATTAATACATCTTTATTTGAAGGTCACATAACTTGTATATATATTTATTACCTGCAGAGGTGAATTTAGTATATTTGTGGTTATACCAAGCTATTTCCCTCAAAAAAAACATGTTTTTTTTCAAGCAGGCGTTCTAAATATATTTAAGCTAACGTTTGGGTAATTTTAAGATGCTGACATATTACCCAGTTCACTTTTTTTTCTCCTGATCAAAATCCCAAATCAAAATCTTGTCGCTTTGAACACTATTCGCGTATAACTAGGATAAAATACAATTCAAACAGAAGTTTGCGCGATTTATTTCACTTCTTTTCATTGGTTGAAAATACGCTTTCAAGCAATTTAATTGGCGAAAAAAAACAATCACATACATTCCTGAAATTCCTGACAACACACATAGAACATAGCAAAATCTATCGCTCTGCATCCAGCTACGCTTTAACGTATCCCTAATTGATTCGAATTAGATTGAACTCGAATTATGGGAGTTCAAATTATAAAAATTGGAACAAATTTTTTACCATTATTATTGATTCTTGGATAATTAAAGATTGCCAAATTTGTCGAACGTCCCATGGGAAAAGACTGACTTCTTTTGAAGTTTCGATTGTATATATCTGTCATGTTATCTTTGGAGACATGAATTTCTGGTAAAGTGATGTCACCATCTTCCAAAGACATTTCAGTAGCTTGTTTCGATCATCTGAAAAGAAACAGATAAAGAAAACATTTTTGTTTGCAGAAAATTAAATTTTTGAGACATCCTTTTAGGTAGGAATCGTAATGTTTAATTTGATATTCTAAAATACATATTCTTCAATAAGTGCCCGGACATTTCGCAATTTCTTATGAAGTCATGATCACCATAAATTAATTAATCCATCAATTGCATGTATTTTGATCATAATTTTTAATAATATCAAGAATTCCAACTCATCTCTTTCTCTTACCACTGGACGCTTATTAGAAATAATTTAAGTTTTCAGAATCCCCAAGGGCTCTTATAGGAGAGTGGGCATTTGAAAGAGAGAAGCAGCCTTTTAGTATATAAAAACAGTAATAGGCACGTATTAGGGAAGCCGTTTAAAAGAGTCTGAGTACATATTTGAAGCTAGGAGACATCTTCGTTTGGTTAGAATGTTAATGCAGCCACGTTTTGATTCTTTACATTTTATCTAAACATTTACGATTTATAGTTCGTGAATCAAATTTAGCATAGATTTAAGTGATGAAGAAGTCGCATGGACAGTTAAACCTAAATGGAACATTTATAACTTCAATAGTGACAAACATGGCCGTAACTTAATGTGAGGGGTTATTGACAGTAAACATGTTAATGGATCACTTACCAGTGGACGTATCTTTATTTGACAGGTCGATAACTGATTCACTAGATACATTGCTGTTAGTTTCCAAAAACGCCTTTTCATCCTGATATTCGCTAATCTCGTGAAAAGAAGTCTGCTGTACTTGCTTTTCATCAGTATCTACTGAGAGTTCTCATTTTCTTTGGAGTTTAGCGTTTCAATTTGATGTTGTAAGCTGTGACATTTCTCTTTTCGTTTGATATATCAATTTGAAGTTCTTTTATGATAGCATCTTTACCTTTGTTTGCTTAGATAGTTCTCCATTCAGCTGTCTCAATTCTTCATGTGTAGATGTCTGTAACGACAGTTGTTCAATTGTCGAATCAAAGGACTTTTCGAGTTCTGATAGCTTGCAATCTTTTTCTTCTCCTTCCTGCTTGACTGAATCCAGCTCTTTGCGGAGATCTTTTATTTCTGTTTCTGACAAATCGAGCATTTGTTGTAGCTTCTGACAATGCGTTTCCCTTTTTTCAAAGACATGGTTCTGTTCTGTAAGGATATTGCTTACTTCCTGCAACTCTGTCGATTTTAAATCTCTGTCTTCTTCACAGATTTGTAACCTTTTTTTCAAGTTCTCTGCATCTCCTTGTAACACAGCAATTGTCTCTTTGCTAACCTCAAGTTCTGCATTTTCTTCTTCAAGTAATGATTTCAGATGTTCATATTCCATTTGAAGTTTATCCATACTGGCATCTTTCGTTGAATGTAAAGCCTGACTGCTCGCTATTTTTTGCTCAAATAGGTTATTTTGTTTCTTTAAGTGTTCGTAATCATTAAACAGCTCTTGCTGACGCTTTCGAAGGATTGATATTTCTTTATATAATTCTGTATTTCTCTCCTTATAGTCAATGAGCTGTTGTTGACAAACATCTAAGGCTTTCTCTACGTGTTCTTTTGCTCGAAATCGTCGTACGTCACTCAAACGAACCGCTGGTTCACTTAAAACCTCACTTACAACAAGATCTGCCATCTTCTCTTTGTCGTCTTCGTTTTCACTGTCTGACATATCTGTCTCATTGCCTTCCTTTGTCATGTTGCTACCTGGAACATAATTTTTGAAGAAGTCTTCCATTTCTGATGTTAGTTCACCATCATGGATGCAAGATTCGAAATCTTCCAAGTCACTGACGTTTTCATGTTTATCCAAGACTGAGTTCGAAGCAGCGTTTGATTCCAGTAGAAATTTAACTTCAATCAACTCTTCTACTGTTTCGTTGTTATCGTTAGATGACACATCATGGCTTTCACTACTTTTTGATGTACTTTTCTTCTGTAATAACTGTCTTTCCATATGGTCAATGGTTCGCTTATATTCAGCGTTTTGTTCCCCCAAAGTTGACAATCTTTGCTGAAGTTCTTGATTTTTCTGTTTCAACTCAGACAACTCAGACACCATTTTATCATTTTCATTTTCGTCTGTTGCTGTGACTGTTACAATAACATTGGGTGTTTCATTCTGTTCTTGAACTAACTCATTCAAATTTGGAATGAAGTCTTTCTTTAAAGCGTCGGTGAATTCATCGCCATGCAGTTTTCTCAACATGGCATAAATATTATGGCAATGCTTTTCTAAGTCTTTGTTTATTTTGTTTAATTCATCAAACTCCCGTTTGATTGATTGCTGAGATGTCTGTTTAGACACCAAATCCGCTTTGAGCATTTTATTCTCGTATAGCAGGCTTTTGTTTGTTTCCTCCAGTTCTACTCGCTCGTACTCATTTAAAATGTCGGTTTGAAAGAACAAGTTCATTCCAAGGTTGGCATCATCGGTTGCTACACTTTCTGAAAGACCACTTCGATAATCTTTGCCCAAAGCATTTCTGTTCTCCTCAACTTGTTTCTTTAATTCGTTGTTTCTTTCCAACAAACGATTATTGATATCTTCTAAATTTGTGTTGTCTTTATCCAAGGAATCCAGACGTTTTTCCAAGCTATACAATTTAGATTTCAATTCAGTGTTCCGTTTCGTCAAGTCTTCAATAACAAACTGCAGTTCTTCTACTTCAATTTCTCGATCATCTTCATCATCATCATCACTGTCATTCTGACGTATACTGCTCCTTTTTGGTAACTGCTGTTCTAATGGATCTGTTTGAGTTGACTTGCATTCTAAAACGCAAGAGCTTTTTCTTATAGCTTTAACGTCGAATGGGATATTGCATTCATGACTAATCTTTCTTTGAAGTTCTTGCCTTCTTCCTTTCTTTCCGCTGCCTTTCATACTTTCTACCTTCAATATCTCATTTTCATTCTCCAAGGAACTGATCTTTTCTTTTAGCATATCAATTTGTTTCAACGAAGCACCAACAGCTAAGCTCTCCTTACGAAGATTGAAGTTTCTTTGCAATAATTTCTCATTCGATTCTTTAATCTCTTCATTTTCGTGTGCAAGAAATATCGCTTCTTCTTTGATAACCTCAACAGCATTGGAAACATCGGCGCTTATATGATTCTCTTCTTCGATGACTGCAAAATGGGTTTTGAAATCTTGAATGGCCATGCTGTCTTTGCGTTTCCTTGACTTATCACTTGTTGATGCAGTGTTTTCTAAATTGATAATTCTGCCATGTAATTCGTCGTTAATTGATTTCAAAGCTTCCATTTCAATCGAAAGAAGTTCCAGTTCCTTCTTTATCTTGTTCTTATCCTTTGTAACTGATTCCAGATCCTGAAACAGTTCGCTGTTTTCTTTTTGCAATTTCTTGAATTTCTTTGCCAAACCGTGTTCTTTAACTTCCTTTTCCAAATAGCTACTAGATCTTTCTCTGTTCTCATCAATAATGATTTCTTTCTTTGAGGAGCTTGTGTTTTCTACTTTCTTGTGTTCTTTGTGTTTACTTTCCAAACCTTTCATTTCATCTTGCAGGTACTTCTTCTCCGTCTGCAAAAACTTTATTCTGCCATTCAGACTTTCAGATTCCTTAAGAAGTCTTTGTTTATCAATTGATATTATCTCATAATCAGCTTTCAACAACTTTAGTTCCTGTTCAGGGTCATTCTTAAATCTTTCTTCTACAGATTGACGATGATCTGATTCATTTATTTCTATACCATGCTCATGAAACCTTTCTTTGTAATAATCAACTTCACGTTCCAAATATTCGACATCTTTTTTCAAATCGCCAATCACCCTGTTGCTGTTTTTGAATTTCTTAGATAGATCTTGTAGTTCTTGGTTCAAACATTCAATTTTTTCGCTCTTATCAAACGAATCATTGCGATCTTGATCAATCAATGCTTCTATGCATTTTAGTTGGATTTCAACTTCTCTGTATTTTCGTTCCAGGAAGCTGCAATTCGCTTCAGAAAGCCTATACGCTTCCTCCAGCTCCAACAACTTTTCGTTTTTATCTTCTGTCTGATCAATGTTTTCGCCAGTGCCTTCCATGTCAATATCTTCTAACTGATTTTCTTTGTTGAATTCTTTTTTACTGTTCTTCAAGTGATCCAATTCTTTCCTCAAACGCTTGTTCTTTGATTTTAGATCATCAGCTTCACGCCTGGTAATTCGTAGTAACCGCTCAAATTCGTCTTTACGTTTTGTTTCAACTTTCATCTCTTGCATTTCAGTGGGCGTTTTATCAAACATTGTTAGAATATTGTGCAGTGATACATCCAAGGCGTTACCAGAGAAACTATTATAGGATAAATCTATTTTGTTGTCACTGTCAAATGAAGATGGAAGGTTCATGGAAAAATTGTCATTGATGATATGTTTTGCATTGTCGAATGATAAAGGTTTTGATGAGTGTTGAGATAAAGCTGGTGCGTTGGTTATTGCCACTATAAGAAACACAGCAATTTTCAAGTCAATATAATTTGTAAACACATTACAATAACTCATTTGAAACATCAAATGAAAACATTAAGCTGGAAGATCAGAGAAACATTAAAAATCAAGTAACTGAAAAAAAGTAGCATTTTACCAGTATCATCTACTGCCTGGAAATGAACAATGTACAGGACACCGTCAGCTAAGGCATTGATTCCAAGATCACGAAATACTGAACAGAGAACATTGTAGTTGTTAACATCAGTTTGAACATCATTATCGGTTTGTTTGCCATCGCCTGACTGATCTATCGATTCAATTTTCTGCTTCAAGTAATCAATATTTTCGTTTAATTGACGTTGTTTGGCTTTCATTTGGTCACACTTATGGTAACTGCTCTGCAACATTTCTGTCAGTTCTTCAACTAAATTCTCTTCTTCTTTCGATTGATCAAATTGGTATGCCTCCTCCAGTTTTTTTGTTCGATTTTGTAATGCACTCAGCTCTTTTTCAGATATTGATACACCTAAATAATTAGATATAATAATAGATCTTAAAAAAGCATGTTTTTTACTTAGTGGAACTTGCTTGATAGATAGCGCCCCTAGAGTCAGTTCATCAAACTCCGACGCCAACTAAGACGAAAAGGTATCGATCCTTCAGAAGATGACGAATTAAAAACAATGTGAATTTCAAATTCTTTAATACTAGATGCAACGTAACGACATTGGGCTATTAGGTAACTCATCACGCATCTGCTGCAAACTTTTTATTTGCTATGCAAGATTTTGAAATCTGGTAATGGATACTATCAATTGCTAAAACATTTCCAAGTAGTAAAATAAGAAATAGAATTCCTTTTTAAAGAAAAACGCAAGGATTGGTTAAAATCATTAAAATCATTACCCTTATTGTTGTCAAAATTCCTAAAGTCACTATTCATATTCAACACAGCTATTATCCTTAGAGACATTCAAGTCCTCTCTTTTTGTTATGTTATCCATCTCAAAACTGATGGCAGTCCTGATGCTACTTTTCTAAACAGATAAAAAGAAACAATTTTAAAAGAAATCCTACCGGCATACGTCAGCATTTGTTGTCCATCACCATGTTGAATAGATACTTTGTAACTAACACCAATTTCGAAATTATCCAATCCACTCTTTCGACATACTGACAATAGGTTACTGTTAAGAACTTCCAGTCGCTTCACCTCAGTTTCTAGTGTCACAGTCCTATCTCTCTCATCAACTAATGCTTTTTCTAAAAACGATTCTGTCTCCTTGTCGTTGTTCTCATCTGCTGCATCAAGCTTCAGAAGGTGCAGATTGTGCGTTTTAACATGAATTAAACGCGGTTGTTTCGTACCTTTTAGTTTCACGAAGTTCTCTTTAAGGTCTGAGTTTTCATTATCCAAGTCCTTTACATGGTTTCTTAACATGTTGATTTCGTTTAAGTTCATCTCCCCAGAATCTTGTAATTTTTTAAGTCGTTCTTCAAGTTCGTCAATTTCGTCATGTAAGTTGTTGGTTTCATTGAGTAACTCTTCATTTTCTTTAAACACTCCTTCCACTTTCATGTTGATATTTCGAAGATGTTCATTTTGTTTCTGCAGCTTGTTGCACTTTTCCTGCAAGTCATTTCTTTCTTCATACTCTATATCTTCTAAATCAGATTTCTTTTCAATCTCCTTATCATCATCACTGATGCTACTTTCGTTTGTCTCTTTTTTCAGCTGTTGGTGCAGTTCTCTATTCTCAAGCGATAATTGCGTGTTGATTTCAATCAGATCTTCTAAATCTGCAGTCAGTGCCTGGTTTACTGTCACCATATCGTCCATTTGGAAACTTATTCTGCGTTTTTCGTTCTTAAGTTTCTCTACACGCTCAGACAGTTGCATGTTTTTTCGATTACTCACTACGGCAGAGTCAATTTCAGGGTTGAATTCTGGTCTGATGATGTTGTATTTCTCCAAAATCTTCGTTTCTGTTGATTGAAACAAGTTATAACATTCATCTAACTCCTCTAAAGCTTCGTTAAAACTGATATTTTGCTCCAAGAAATCTTGATGCTTGTGTAAATTAGTTTCCAGCTCTTGATCAATGCTCTTAAGAAGTTCCAATAGAGCATTTTGTCTTTCTTGTAAATCCCGCTCGAGTACACTGCAATCATGGTCGCTGTTTTGCTTAAATTTCTCCATTTCTGTAATTGTTTCATCAACAATATCTATTTGGTTTTGAAGAAATTCACTCCTTTTGTTTGCATCTTGTAATTGCTGAATCAAAGATGATATACGATCTGAGGCATGATCAACTGTTTCTCGAAACGATTTGTTCTCCTGCTGGCATTTACGAATATTATTCTCAATATCATCAAGTTCGGCTTGTGAAATACATTTAAAGTCATTAAACTTCTTGTATCGCTTCTTTATTTCATGCTGGTTCTTTTCCCAACCCAACAATAATTTCTCTTCCATTGCCATATCTTTATCAAGGTTTATCAAACTTCGAAAATCCGATATACATCCTTGGTGTGAGCTCTGTTTCGACGATTTGGTGCGATGATATGCTTGAAAGATATCTTCAAGACGAACCATCAAATCGGTCTGTTGATCAGTTTCGAGTTTGTTGTTTCTTAATAAATTCTCAATATAAGAAAGAACATATTTTTCCAAATTTGATGATGTATCACTCATCTTTCGGTCACTATTATCACACTCATAGCCTAGAAAGTCAACAATTTAGATCAAAATCCTTGAGGAAAGATGGTTTCCTAAAATATCAAATATATAAATAAACAATTCATTTGATGTTGAGCAAATCCCAAATTATAAGGACATTAAGGGTCAAACATTCAGAAATTCTGTGCCATTCGATACAGTTATATTGTCATCAAATATTATCTCAAATGCAATTCTCTCTGGTAAATATCGTATCGCTGCAAAAGCAGACTTTTTAAGGTTTTATTTCTCGTAAACCTGCAAAACTCTAACAAAAAAGTAAAAACAATTGGACCATTTGTGGTATATTGCTCTTTTCAGTTGAGCTTTGTATAAATAGTGACTTGAAGCAACTAGCATTTCAGAAAGTAAGATATCATATTTTCCCAACTTTTTTGAAAATAGGTAAGAAAAAAGATTATTATGATTTGAAACATACTGCCCATGCGCGGATCTAGAGCATAGTCGAAATTTATGAAAGAACGTTCAGCTATTTAGAAGTAAAACTTGCTAGAAAAGAATGAACCATTAAGATTGGAAAGGCGTTTATAACATTAGGCTTTCTTGATTAATTTACTATTCCCTGGATCCACTTCTCCCAAGTATTTACACAAGTCAATATTGCTTCAGAGAAGCCGTACCAATAAAAGCCATTTAACTTGATTTAACTTTACCTTCATTCCATAAATACGGCACAAGTTGTGATAAGACTTTTCGAAGGGCATTGATTTCTTCATGAACATCTTCATCGTGAACTGACAGCTCTTGATGCATGTGAACAGTGTCTAGATACTTCTGCAATTTATTTGCTTTGTTACTTTTACTGACATCTTCCAGAGTAGCCTTGAGTAACTGAATTCCATTAATTGAAGACATATCTTTTGGATTCTCCAGACTTTCAATTTTTCTAATGGTTACTAAAGATATTTTTCAGAACTGCTCTTAAATTCATGCAGAACACACAAGAAACTATCATGATAAAAGGTTGACCTATTCAAATTCAGTGTTCATATCATATTATCGAAATAAGGAATACACAGGATAGTATTTTGATCCTAAATATTTTTTTCAAATGAAAAACTAAACTGACTTAATTTTACTTTTCGTAGAGCATTAAAACTGTTTGATAAAAACTCTTTACCAAATAAAAAGTGTAAAAGGTAGCTTAAACTATTGTCCGAAACAAGAATATACTATATTTTCTGAAATAAGAGCCCGGGTCCTTACTGCAAATTTATAGTATTTTGAAGGTTCCTTAAGAGATTTTATAATAGCATGTAGTTGCGTTATTGGAGTTTTTATCATAAAGAGAAACTGAAAATGGTCGTATGGAAAATAAAATGAAACCCTACTCCCTCTCATCTTCACTAAGGTCTTCTACTTTTTTAAGATACCTTATACTGAAAGCTATTTCACCGCCCTGCGCTTTAGTTGAAAATGCTCATCATTTTCCAGGAAGGCGCTTATTCAATGAAGGTGCTAATTATAGGGAATACTGTACCTTGAAATTTTTGACTTGGATACATCAAGCAAACTTTTCTTAATATTAAGAATGTTATCATTATACAGTAGAATCCTGATAGCTCGAACCCCCGATAACTCGAACATTCGATAAGTCGAACTATTTTCTCGGTCCCGTAGGGGTTCGAGTTATCGGGATTCCACTGTATATATAATCTTCCGAATTTTTAAATCATCGATCACATTTTTTCTCTTCTATGTTTTTCTTGTTTTCGATTCATTTTTTTATAATTTTTAGTACCTTGCCAGCAAACGAAGACCTATCACCCAGTGGTCAAAATCGTGAAAAAGTCACTGTGACGGAGAGGATATTTATTGAAGTTTTGTGTAGATTTCTATAGAAATGTATTCCTTCGCAGAGATTTTTTAAATAATTGTGCCGGCTGGGCACTCACTACAGTATGATAGAAAAATTTCATTCATCACTGGTTTACATTAATGTAAATCATAGGTAAGTTGAAGGTCAGTAAAAAATCACGAGGAGGCCAACATTATTTCTTTTCAGAAAAAGTCGAGTAAGCTCTCCTCCACAATGCCTCTGTAAAAGTCTCGAGAAAACATCTATCATAGACTCAGTTGAAATGTCGGTTCCGTACTTATGTCGGAAAAAGTAGTATTGCAAAAACTATTTGTTTTGTTTTGATGAAAGGACAAATGATTGATTCGATCGTAATCACAAGTCTAATGTCTGCTGTTTACACTAAAAGTAAACAAGGGCTTTAGGTTTACAATATTAATCGTTTTCAATATGTAGTGTTCTGTGCAAACATTTCTTAAAGATATTTGATAAAAATATTTATGTACTTACTCAACACCAAGGCAGATTCATAATGGCTACTACATAGTATTTATTAGTTTAACAAAGTTCAAATTCTTTTTACATAGACGTGAACGCCATGTTAGGGAAAACTATTAAAACAATTACAGAAAATTAACATTTGTCCCACTGTCTCCCGTAAAGAAAGTTACAGGGGTTCAGTCAACCTCAAACCCAGGGTCTCTTGCCTTTCCGATATAGAATATAGAATATATCCGTATATCGAAAAGACAAGAGACACTGGGTTCGAGGTTCGGAGTTCAATTTTAGTTTGTTCTCAGCACAAACAAAGCTCTAATAACTTTGTTAAGGCGGCGGTGTTACTAAGAAAGTTCCATTTTGCTTCGTGCAAGATTTTAGTTTTGAGCATTAAATAGTATTTAGAATGGATTTACAAGAAAATCTTTTATATAAAAAGATTGAAACCTGTAATTTCATAAGAATGAATATTAAAGAAAAAATGATTCGGTGGTCATTTCAAGTTTGTTTAATACAAACATATCATGCACCCAGTGGGCAAATTTGTTGGGAATCACAGCGGCAGAGCGCATTTCTATAGAAATATGCACACTTCAATAAAAATGCTTTTCAACTCAGTAGTTTTTTAAGGAGTTTGGTCACTGGGCAATGGCCGAGTGATCTCTGAAGGTATCTTCGTTAAATTACAAAATGTAAATGAAGACGGATACACTCACAGTGAGTGCACAGAAGGTAGTGAGATGGACATTTCCTCGATGACCAATAATAGGGGAAGGTTAAAGTTTAGGGTTGGGATTGGGATTAGGGTTAGGATTTGGGGTTAGTGGTCCTCGGGTTAGTGGCCCGTCGGGATTGTCCTTGAATTCTCACAGATAGTAGCAAATAAATCATAAACAAGATGCCCTTGTTGGCGGAAGATTTTTTACATACTAATAAAAATATGATAATATGTTGACAACTAAATTAGATCCTTGTTTTGATTAACACTGTTGTTTATGTCAATTTTCTTGAAAAGTGAAACCGAAAAATACTACAGAACGCTTTTGTAACCTTATTGACAATAAGTAGAAATAACAAATTGGGAACAAAAGCAAACTTTCCAACAAAAAACTATCATATGAAGCATTAAAATAAATAATGAATCGTAGCACAGCACAGACGATTGTAAGGTATTCCCTTGCTTCACAGAACTACAAAATGAATGAGACGTTTACAGTCACTCAATCTTACCTGCAGTGTCCATTTGGTAATCCCGTTATTATGATATCAATCTCTTCTATAAAAATATGTTATTTTCAACCAGGCTCTCGAGTCAAGTCCATAGTGTATCTCATATAAACAGATTTCGATCTCCTCCAATATTTTGTTATTAAGTTTCTTAGGTTAAAACACGACCGCTTTTTTTGTTCTACACTTCACACTTTGCACATCTCTTTAATTTTTTGTAAACAAACATGATATCATAATAATTTCGCGCCATTTTATATTTACTTACATATATGTTTTCATATTTCCTTGTCAATAGTGGGAATTTGACCACGTTATGACGCGATACGTTATGACGTGGTTAACTTTATTAAAAACAAACTTCATAACAGATAGTGAATTCTTTATCAACAAGACATGGCCACAAAACGAACACACGTTGTTTTTTTTTTTTTTTGTACAAGGAATCTTAATTTCACCCTGAGCCTGATGTTCCTGATCATTTAAGAGAGTATCAGCCTCATAGTTCCTTAATGAGCTCCTTATTTTTTTTTCTGTGTGTATGTAAGTGTCTTGTTGAAAATCTTGCTACTGGTTACTGACTTTTGACACTTTTCGCTTGCTTTTTTTTAAAAATATGAAAAGTTTAAGTTTGATTCTATTTGCATGTTTTATTTTGTTTAGAAAACTGAAAGTTCCTCATTTTTGACCCTTTTTCATTTTTGACCAAGTTCCTTATAAAGATGTTCCTTATAAAAACAAGAACGTGTAATCTTATAACAGTGAAGGAAATAAACAAAAAGTGGCCCTTATAATGAACTTACCAATTAAAGGAGAAGTGAAGCGGGCCTTATGTTTATCATGGAATGTAGTGTATAGTTTTCTATCTGCACTCTTTCTTTTAAGTGTACACTCCCAGAAGAGTCTTCTTCAGCAGCTGTTTTGTATTCAATTCTATTATATTTATCATGAAAAACGAAACTGGGCCGTGCATATGGAATTGTTTTTCACAGAAATTTTGAAAGCCGAAATTTGAAACTCAGTCATGACGACAGACCACAACAAGTATCAGCCTAGTGAGAAAAATTGTCATAAAGCCACTGTCACAAAGAGCATTTTTATTGAAGTAGCGTGGATATTTCTATAGAAATGCACTCCTTTGCAGAGAGTTTTCAACAAATTTGCCCACCGGAAGGTGTTATGTTAAGAAACCATGATGTTGATATGACTGTCGAAGAGTGCGTTTACATGAGAGCTAGAAACTATCAAATCTATTGTTTCGATTTTTACTCGACAAAACTCGCTAAGGCCGTATCGAAATTTCTCTTGTAAACAGAAGGCCGATTTCAAACAGCTTAATTTCAAACCGGTTTGAGTTCAGTACGGCTCTCATGTAAACGCACTCGAAGTGACACAGCAAGGCTATTGAAACTAAAGAGTCAATAGTTATCTTTTTTTCTATTTCTGCACCTTTCCACTATGTAAAGTTGCTAAAAAATCACTGTGGTGGAGTACATTTTTCTAGCACATAAACGTACACACCATATCAATTGAAGTGTACTTCGTCGAAGACGATTTCACCCACTAGACAATATTTGATCCCGTGTTATTTCTCAATTATTGTAACAGTCACGGTAAAATTGATGTCCTTCTACACGACTACAACTACTTTGTTTTGCGACACTCCTTGAAATAGGTTTGGAGTAATATATGCTCTTATTCTGCATCCCCATAGATCCTTAGTGTGATTTCAGGATTAAGAAATCGGATACAAATCATTGAGGAAGTCTGTCAATTATAATGGCAGATACATATACGCAATTGGTATTTTGGATCTGACTAAACAGGGATGTGTGAACAGGGAAGTGGATGGTGGACAAGTATGAGGTTAAAGAAGCAAATTTCTTATTTCGCATTTCTTATTTCACATTTGTTATTTCAGAAAGCAAATTGAAGTACAGACTTTTCTAAATTTGCCAAAAGAGATAAATTAAAAACGGAAAACTAACCATGATGCATTAACACCAATACAAGAATTCATTCCAAGACGATTAGTACGATTTAAGGTCTGGGCATGAGGTTGTTATCAGCGGCTCGAAGTCACTTTTATTATTATGTTCAACTTTCCAGCAGCAAGTGGAACACAGTTTTCAGCACATTCTCTCTCGAAGAAAATCTTCTGGGACGTTTCTGTTTTTTTAGATAAGCGTTTTGGTTAGTTTAAGAAATGCTGGTAACTTTCAAGAAACATTCAAATTGACTTGCTTTATATTAAGAGAACTGGAAACGATCACTTGATATGAATGAAATATGCTGAATGCACATTTTAATGGAGGTTTTAATAAACAAAAAACCCTTCGGTATGATTTAACCAACCCAGCACATTTGTTATAAAATCTCTGTGAAGAAGTGCATTTCTTTAGGAGCATACATACAATTTCAATAACAATGTTCTCCATCGCAGTGACTTGTTAACAATTTTGCCCACTGGGAATAAATCATCTTCTAAAGTAAACCAATTGGCAAAAACGTCAAAAGTCACTGCGATGGAGAACATTTCCAATGAAAATAATTTGTACTGTTGACTCTTGTTATCTGGAACATGCGCATCTCGAGTTTCGTAAATAATAACCTTGATCTTCTCCTCAGCATTTTCAGCCGGCCATGAATCTCGTTTTTTCGAAGTCACGCTTAAACTTTTTATCCCGCCCATTGAGGGTTCAAAATACACGCTGTTTTTTTTATAAGATGGTGTTTTTTTCGTTTCATGATGAATATTCTTAACTTTTTAGTCAGAATCATCCTCAAATATTCTTAAGACATTCTTGACTTTTCGGCCAATTTCATCTTGAACATTCTTATAAAGCTATTCTTAGGGGCTGTTTATATGGAAGCGAGCTGGCTCGCTTAGCCGAGATCTCACTTATATTAAGAAATATATGTTTTTATTCGAATGTGTTTATATGAAAACCGAGCCAGCCCGCCTAAGCGAGATCTCGGTTCAATTTGCCGAGATCTCGCTTCAGTGGGATGAAAATTTTCCATATAAACATCCACAACCGGGCTAGCCCGGCTGAGCGGGCTAATTTTATATAGCATGCGCATACTATTTGATACACAAAAAATACAAAGGTGAGCCAGCCCGCTTCCATATAAAGGCGAGATGAAATTGTCTCGGCTAAGTGAGCCAGCCCGGCTAACCGGGCCAGCTCACCTCCATATAAACACCCCCTTAATTAAAAAAAAAGCGTGACTCAACTGTATGGAAATGTAATTCTACGCAGTCCAGTCTGACAGTCGCGTTCACGAATAGTAATCCAAAGTAATCTTAATTTCGGAATCATTAAATAATCGCTTAATAAACAAATTCCATGATGACGTTTACTGTTTTGTCTCGATGATTAGACATAAGAAATGTTTTTTTCATTGATAAAGTGTTTTATATGAAGGTTGATGTTTCCTGCACGAATTCTTGCCAGTGTAAAGTTTATTATATTACACAACGTGTAAATCTTTTGCCGTTAGCAACAATACAGTGTGTCCCAGAGATGTTCCGGTCTGAGATTTTAACAGCTCATAACTTTTTACACATATATCAGATTTCAGCAATTTTTACACCATTCGATAGGATTTTATTCATAGATTCATACATTTTGTTCTCCAAAACTTTTTAGTTTGGGAACAATTAAAGATTTTGCCATGAAAAAATCCAATTATCTTCTTAATGGTTAATTAACACATCTTTCAATAACAGCTATCAAAGGTCATTATCAAAAAGAATAACAAGTCAAGTGACTGTAAAACACAAGAGCCATTAAAAACAAATCTTTAAGCTGTCTCAACATGTCCCCCGTTTCTCTGGACACAGCTATTTGCCCTTGCTGTCATAAAGAGTGGCGAATAAAATTTTGATTTTGTCTAAGATTATTTGCTGCATCAACAATTTTACTTCTCAACTCTGATAGACTCTGGATCTCAGTGGAGAAAAGTTTTTGTAGCAGCTAAAGATTGCTCATATGATGTCAAAAACATTTTGTAGAAGCCCCCGTCTCACAATTTTTAACTTTGTGATGAGATTATAATTTTAGTGTGTTCAATAACACCACGACATGTTCTTAATAAACAAAAGAATAATCGCACGTGAAAACTTACTTTTATTAATCATTAAGGAGTTAATGACCGTGACAGTTTGGAGAAATCATTTTAACAACAAAGGTGTTGGATTAAATTATTTAAGATATAGGTTTTTAAAATCCTTGAGAGAAATGCTATCGAATGATGTAAAAATCTCTAAAATCTGATATATGTGTGAAAAGTTATACAGTGTGTTTCAAAATGATTGCAATGGAAATTTTAAAGTTGTTTTTCTCAGTAAGTATATCGAATTTTGAAATAATTTTTACATCAATCGAAAGCCCTTTTTGAGATCTTTCGCCAAGTATATTTTTGTGAGAAATGAAAAAGTGGTTTTCGAGAAAACAAGGAAAATGTCTTGGAAAAATGTCATTAAATTTTTAATGGTCGATTAACACGTAGTTTAATTACATCGTGCTTATTGTTTCAAAGCACTGAATCCATTCGAATTTTTATTAATTTTATGTTTGCACCGAGACCCCCAAATTGATATTTTAAAACATAAAAGTTAAACGTTTTTCATGAACACACGGCTTAAACTTGTTCATTGTTTGCAAAATTGCTGTTATTGTTTGAAAAAATCTTTTCTTTTCATTCACGTCTTAATCGACCATTAAAAATTTAATGACATTTTTCCAAGACATTTTCCTTGTTTTCTCGAAAACCACTTTTTCATTTCTCACAAAAATATACTTGGCGAAAGATCTCAAAAAGGGCTTTCGATTGATGTAAAAATTATTTCAAAATTCGATATACTTACTGAGAAAAACAACTTTAAAATTTCCATTGCAATCATTTTGAAACACACTGTAGCTTGTTAAAATCTCAGACCGAAATTCTCTGGGGCACACTGTAGAGTCTTTAGCTTGTAATAAGATTTCAAAACGGGTAAAAATCTCTAAAGACCTTAGGATAAAATTTTGTGGTGTAAATGTAGTTTTAATTGGAAAAGTGGATTATGTTTAAAAACTAAAATGTCTACTGATTTATCTAACCATTGATTTTTTTAGCAAAAAAAGATGATAGGAACAATTTATCATTGAAAACAACCGAGTGGGCAAATTTGTTGAAAAATCACTGTGAAGGAGTTGCCTTTCTGTAGAAATATACAAAGTATTTCATCAAAAATGCTCTTCATCACAGTGACCTTTGGACGATTTTGCCCACTGGGAACAATTTTATTATGACGCAAATCGCGGTACACGCTTTTTTTTCATAAAAACAATTTTATAAGAACACGAGCCTCAGATTTGGCCAAAAAATAAGAACAAAATAAGAACAACCTGATGCTCAAACCATTGTTCCAAAAATTAAGAACAGCCTGAGCCTAAATTTTCTTGGAAAAGAACAACTCATGATGTGAATTCTCTCATTGGTAAATGGTTTAGAAGTTTATTGGGGTTTTTTTTCACCTTCAATAACTGGTGCGAATGGGTCATCGAATGAAAAATTCTATTTTACTGGAAGCTTTCATAAATACATAAGAACAAAATGAGGCTGAAATTTGAAACCGTGTTCTTAAAGCCAAGAACAAAGTAAGAACAATTCAGGCTGAAGAAGGCTCCAAAAATAAGAACAACCAACCTCATGTCAGATTTTACTGGTTCTTATAAGAAGAAAGCGTGTATAAAGGGGCCCTTGTACTTTGTGTTACATTATTACTTCATTAGGAATCGACAAATTTTTATATCAAAGACAAACTGTAGCTACATGTCATTTTTCAATTGGATATGTCGTTTATTCTGATAATTGGCTGTAGTCAGCCGAAAGCTTTATTAACAAAAAATCTGGACTTGTCACTCACTTCAACTCTTGCCTACATCGTACTTTGTGCCATTTCTGAATTTCATTATTGGCTAACTTAATGATGGTGTACTACTATTAATATTGATTCAAACTTTAAATGAACGTAAATACATTCTTAAATCCATTTGTATAACCCCCACCAACCCTCCACCCCCGCCCCAAAAATACGAAAGCATACACTTTTACAGTGAGCCCCTTTTCAATATGCACAAAAAGGAAGAAATCCCGGGTCCAAAGTTGGTTACTGCACTTCGAATTATTGTAGGCCAGTTTCTTTTTGAGGAATCATTGGCAATGCGACGAAATGGTTTGGTTGAGACAACAGCATCTTCCGTACTATTATACAATGCAGTAGACTCTCCATGACTGGGAATCTCACTGGGAATAAGAAATCGTTCGAGTTATGGAGAGTTTGGAAATTTTGTTAAGTATATCCTTTATTACCTAAACCCCTTTAAAGAAAACGATGTATTTGAGTAATTATCTACCTTACGGGGTGAGCAGAAAGTCGTAAACCGTTTATTGCAGTTCTCTGAATCTATTTTGTGATGAAAATGTTCCCTTTTCCAATTCTTTTGTACTTTATTTTACATGACTTGTTATCTACTCGACGTTTTTTCCCTGCTACCACAGACGCCATTTTATTCATGAGAATGAGAACTTCAAAACAAGAATATTTGTAAACACACCACTTGATATTTGAACGGCGCGTTCGAAAATGTTCGAATCAGAAAAAAAACTCTGAAATTCTTCAATTTTCAGATTGCTCGAGCTATGGAGAGCGAAAATAGCCTAATATGCTTTGAAGGGACCAAAAATAGTGTTCGACTTAAGGAGATTTTCGAGTTATGAGATTCGAATAGTAGAGAATTGATTATCAGAATTTATTAGGAAATTTTCACGGTGCCTACGAATATTCGTTCGAGTTAAGGAGCGGTTCAATGATAGGCTTTCGAGTTATCGAGTATTCGAGATATCGAGAGTTGACTGTAGATAAAACGCCAACAAATTCATAGAAGGATGACGTAATAGTTGATGACGACAAAGATTCATGTAACGTTATTTGTGTTTGCGTTAAATAATGTTCTATCAATCACTAAGATTGATAAGAACCGCAATTCACATCTCTGACTTCATTCTGACATATCCCCATGGTGCAAAAGAGAAATTTCAAAACTTTGGTAAAGAAATTTTCACTACTAGTATATAAAACTTTGGAAACGAAAAGAGTCGCTAAGAACACGATTTCTCTCTTCAAACAAAGACACAGAGAAAGGTTATCTTAGCATTGTCTGTTAAAATACCGATTGGTTTAAATTTGGTCTTATTTGATCTGTACAGTCACCATAATACATTCTCATTGGTTTTATGACCTTGTATTGTAGCGACGATTAAACACGGCGTCGAAACAAGATTGATAAAGCATGCTTACGGGGTTTGAGCGAAGACCTCGAGATGCGACAAGACTGGACCCTTTTGTACATAACGTTACATTTTGAAGTAGAGACAAGTACATCACATGTGGTTATCGGCTTAGTCTTCTTACATTGCATTTGGGATACGTTTGTTAACATAACAGTTCAGTAAGGATTGTTTTTGTTGTTCTTGACAAACGGATTTGAGCAATGATTATCTTCTGATTAGGTTCTAGCACGCGTTCAAATAATATAACACTCCATTAATCTGGATAAGAACACCTGAACATTTTTAATATTTTTTTTATGCTTTTACCATTTGGAAAACACACTTAGGAAATTTCCATAAATGGTTATTGTCGTTTAACAACGACAAGTGAAAAAAATAGATGTTTTCTTTTTTCGTTTTAACGAGAAGTCAAATTCGTTTGTACGAATAAAATAAACTCCTGCCGAACATTTGAATTTTAATTCACAATAGATTATATATTAAACTAATACAAAACAGAATTAACATTCGTTCTTCGCTATAACTTTACTTGAATCATTTTCGTTTTTCGTTTTGAAATTCGGAAGAAATGTGTTTTTATTTAATGTTTAATGTTTCAATGAAAAAGTTAAACTATCAACAAAAGATACGAAACGTGTCTTCAAACTTTAAAATTCACAATCAAAACAAAACAAATTGAAAAGTAAAATTGTTGCAAGATTTTCTTCTTTCACGCAACTCCTACATGGGTGTCTTTCTTTTGAAGGCACAAATAAAATCAGCTAAATTCACCCCAAAAAACTGCCACAATTCCATAACCAGCGTATTTTGAATTTAAGAATATCTGCGGATTACCAGTGAGTTTTAGGATTTTTTTCTACCAATGAATTTCACTCGATTTCACTCGATTTCAATTCAGGTCAACTGAGGAGATTTGTTTGGGCAGTCGTGTGACGTCACAAAGACGAGGGCAGTTCTTTCCTCTATCTTTACAATTCATGTCCTGTTTTCTAGTTTTTTAATTTATAATGATTTTTTCCCCTGGCAGTTCATTGTACCTAATGAAGTAAAAAAAGGTCTAAACGAAGCCAAACAGCTAAAGAGCTAAACTGAACAAGTTACACTCTATGACAGGTAAATTTCTTATTCACTTCGTTTTTCTCTTTCCTTTCTCCTTTTTTTCATAATATTTCATATTTAACCTGGGAAAAAGTTGAGCATCGATAGAGAGAAACAAGGTGTCATACAGGAACACGTTTGGTGTCCACAAGAGTTACATATAATATTTGAATGCTGATTCATAGTGTGTCTGGGAAAACGGAATTTTAGACAGTCAGTTCTTGTAAACACAAAATGAAAGAAAACAACAAAATGCAAGATGGGCTTTTTACATTTTTGTAACAAAGAATTATAAGGAAAAAAAACGTGTGGTCTGAAAACAATACGGAAACAAGATGATAACATTATATAAGGTTTTAGGTAGATTGGAATTAATATTCTTAACATAAATTATGTATAATGTAATTATTTAAAATTGCATAAATTACAGAAGGAAAATGTGTTGTAAAGTACATAAAGTTTTATGAAAAACCATCACCGCTTACTTTTATCGATGTGAAAGAATTCGAAAAAAATATGGTTTTATTTACTTTTTTCACTTCCTCCAGAAATTTTACGGACGCCTAAAGAAGAGATAACGGCTATAAATTACATCACGCGAGTAGAGAATCATATTGAACGTTGAGCAATCAGCTGGTAGGACATTTTGAACATCGTCGAAAAACTGAATAGTATAGTGCTTACAGAAAAGTCATCGTTGTTTGTTTGCTTTGAGACAAGAACATGCGAGAGTGTTACAATATAAATTTACAAAACTCGATACCAATTGAGAACCAAACATCAACCAGTACCAGAGTGAAACGCATCATTGACTTGACGGGAAGAAGAAGAAGAATCTATAGTAATATACACAGCGACCCTAAGCAGAGTAGTCGAAGGTTTCGTGCAAACGATCGTGAAAGGAGGAGAATGAACTCACTGAATGGGGCATTGCACGCCCTTAAAGGATGCGTGCCCCTATACCACGGTAAAAAGCGCTTAACTAAACTTCAAATCTTGCAGTTTGCCTGCAATTATATCAATGACTTGTCAGAGCTTTTATGCACGCCGTCATCAACACCGGGACAAATAAACCAAGATAACAGTTGTTATCCAGTCGATATACTTATGAATCAAGGATGTGAACAATATTATGCGCAATGTGATCCACTGGAAAATTTCCAACAATCGATTGAACAATATAACATGAACGGGATAAATATGACGCAGCGTTTGGATTATCTAGGTTATTGGAATAGCAACGATAGCTATCAATCAATTTCTCCACCCATCCAACAAACTTTACAAACTAGCTGTATGACGGCACCTGTGAATACGACTTCAAATGAAATGTACAGCTTCTATTAATTATAGCTTGTAAATATTTTTAAAGAAATCTTTCGTAGAGAAATGTAATTTTTCATTATTAAGGTGAAAACAAAATCTTTCCAGAAAATCCACCTTGTAGTCTTGATAATAGTCTTTAAAACGGGAATTTTAAAACGGGAATTTTAAAACAGGAATTTTAAAACGGAAATTTTCAAACGGGAATTTTAAAACGGGAAACATTGAACTGCACGTGATTTTCTTTTATGAGCATTACGCAGAATATACATTAACATGTTTCTGCTGTCGCCCGCCGAAATTAAGTTAAGCTGGAAATATTTAATCTATAAGATAATTGACCTAATTTATTATCGTAACTTCACTAAGCTGTCTAACTGTGGTTACAATTCTTATTTTATGAGTGGAATTTTTACTAGTGTCAACGATTGCGATGACATTGTATTCACGAGTCTTAAAAATGTACAAGTTGGGAGAACAACTCAGTCTCGTTCTCAAATCAAGTATCAAAAACGCTAAAGGAAACACTTAAAGAGCCATCGACAGACTGCACACTGGCCTTCAAGAGCAATGCTATACGTATCTCTGGCGATAAGTCAACTACTAGTTGCAAGTCGGCAGGCAGAATAGCCAACCATTACGGATGGTCATCCAAGGACAAAAAAACTCCTAGTTACTTACTACTTGCTTACTTACATACCATATTGTGGGGTTTGTTATTGTTTTGATTCTCTTAGTGTTTCTATAAGACATCGAAGCGAAGAAGGTAGAACTAAAATCCTAACCGATATAATAATAACGTAGTTTGAGTAGATTTTATAGAATCGATCCAGTTGAACACGTTTGTAGACCTTTTACATGTTTATAGATTTCGTGTAGGACATAGGCTGGAAATTTTTTGTGAAATAAAGCAAACTATTTTACTATGAGGTATATTATGTTGGGTTTCAGATTTGAACTGATTTCACTTTGGAAGTAAGTGTATGTCGCTCGATTTTTCTTAATAAAATGTTTATGAAATATCATTACTGCGGATATTTTGTTTTATAGTAAAAGACTAGAAATGCTAAACAGAAATTCAATTTTGGCTTGAAGTCAATATTGGATATAATTTTGATAAGAAACGATACCACGTTATATAGTAACCTAACGTTATTTGTTTTGATCTTAAATCAATAGCTTTGGATAAGGATTTACGGTAGGTTGTCTAACAAAATCCCCTTTAACATTACAAAGCTGGATATCCCTTGACACGGCTCGGTGTTGATAAGCAAATAATTCGCTTTTTCGTTTCACATTTTTAGTCGCCAATGATCGTATCAGTATTCTTCAAAGGGTTTTCTTAAAATTCCAGGCCTTCTCAGTCTCAGCCTCGAAGTTTTTCGAAACGAAGTATCTTTCAAACAAACGTGTGAAATTTAACGACTACGGACGCCGTACATCGAAAAAGCAAAAAACCCTGGGTACGAGGTTGTTAACGACTAATTCATCTTCGAAGCAGCAATAAATAATTCCCTAAGAATAAACAGATGTTTTTAAAAATGTAATATGACCTGATCAGCAAATACTTATGTTCGATTCACTGATGAATACTGTTCTTCCCAATTTCACTCCATTTTTTTTTTATTTATTTTTTTTTTTAGATGCAGAAAAATAGGTGGTTGAATTTTTTTGTGATATATGATTTTATGATACATGACGCTGCAGACGATGTTGATAACAAACCAATTAACGTTATTAGTAACATAACGTTATTCTTCTTTTTTATGATAACGTTACTATAACAATTTTTATTGTTATTTTTCGTTCTTTTTAACGTTATAACGTAATTCATATAACGTTTTATGGTTTCCTACCATAATACCCTTCTGCGTCACATGTATACTCTCAAGGGATCTAAAAATTTGTTCGAGTTATCGATCATTTCGAAAAAACGAGTGTTCAAATTTCCGAATGTAAAAATATTTTTAAACCTAATTGCTACAAAAACAAGAAAGAATAATTAATGCAGGAAAATCATGCAAAATTCCTTGATAAATCCCTGCGGATGAATACATTTCTATAGAAGTTTACGCACTATTTCAATGAAAATGCTCTTCTTCGCCGTGACTTTTTGACATGTTTTTGCCGACTGGTGTCAATCTAATATTTCTCCTTTTTTTTTACTTCTTCAAAGTTAATTTTATCGCTGTGCAAATCTAATCGTAAATAAGTTAAGATCATGGAACAAAATTTTGATGTTTCAGGAAAATCAAATAGTATTGTTTCAGTCTGAGCAATACGCGGTTAGTCATTTGTGTAAATATTTAACTGGTTTCAATGATTCATAACATTTACTTACTTTTGCAGCCTTTGCACCATTTTGAAGTTGTTTTAGCGTAAAAATAAGCAGGTGTTATAATAAGTAATCGATTTATTGGCGACGTATCGAGAGCTATTTGAAAGGTATTTCTGTTAGTCTCGTTTTAAAACCTCATTATCAAGTTTTCGTTTCGCTTTCATCCATTCTATTGTTCTACAAATGCGATATGTTTATTACTTAGAAATATTCATTTTTAAAAAACGAGGCAATAAAAACTGTTAATATGATCACTTTTTTTATGTCCCACTTTGTAATTTTTGCCTCACTTTGTAATTATTTTGCCCCACTTTGTAATTTGTTGCTGCTCTGCTTTGTAATTTCCTGTCCTTTTTACTGACTAAATAAGATGTGTTTTACCAAAACTTTATTTATAACAGGTTTGTAAGAACTATCAAATAACTTCATTATTTGGGAAATTCGGGCAAAATTTGGACTAATTCTCCAAATTTCACAAAGATTTGCACAAAGAACAATTGGAAGGTGCTGATTTTGAAATTGGAAGTGATTTATCAGGTTTCAACAAAATTGGGCAATTTGGACCAATTTTGGACCAATTTCTTTCAAGTTCTCCAAATTTCACAAAAGTTTGCACAGATCGCAGTTGAAAGGTGCTGATTTCGAATTTTTCAGTCATTTTGTCAGATTTAACCAAAATTGGGCAATTTGGTAGTGTTGTATTTTGAGAATATTTTATTATGTATATTGCGAGAGTAGATATGTCATTGTGGCACATCTTTAAGTCTTCAAACTAAATTTCAGTTTAGATCTATTTGTTTTGTATATTACTACCGTTGATCACGTATAACTATTGTATTTCATAGTTCTGTAACCAGAATAACTTTGTTAGAATTGTGACAATTGTCGACGTCCCAGTCGTCCTGTTTGTTCCTAGTGGGCACAAAGACGTCGTAAAGTCGTCGTAGAGGAGTCTTACAAGACGTCCATAAGACGTCGCAAAAAGGGAATCTCAAAAGACGTCCCAATCACATCTTCACTGAGACATCTCGATGACATTCCAATGACATCGTAACGACGTCGCAGGATTATGAAATTTACTCTTTCCAAGACGTCGCTCAAAAGTCGTGATATGGGAATCTCAAAAACATCCCAACAATATCGCTGCGACGTCTGAAATTTACTCTATGGTCGCCGTAACGACGTCGTAAAGACTGTGTTGGGATTATTAAAAGAACAAAACATATAAATTCAAGATGTTTTCTTTGTAATTCTTTTAAAAATTTACAACGTAGCAATTTACAATTTAACATATATAAGCTAGCTTGTTATATTAAGAAATATGTCAAACGCTACAGTGAATAATTTTTTGGGTAGCCTTATTTTTGAAACACACTGTATACTGTTTAAATGACAGCAGAATGAAATTTTAAACTTTTTAGCAGGTTGTTATTTCATCGTAAAAAGGATCCCAATCGCGACTTCAGACGTCCTTACGGCGTTGCAAAATGATCTAAAAACCAAACGACCATTTTACGATTAAAGTGAGACGTCTAAAATACGTCGTGACCTCTGGGTTATTGTTCTTGAAGAAAAAAAGTCGTAGAAATGAACAATATGAATCTTTATTCTTGTGCAGCTTACACACGCACAGTTTACATTCTTTGCGCGTTTGTGTTCTACCTGTTTGATGTATACTTTGTAAGATATTAAGACCGAGCACTCATTCAAAGAGAAAGGATTTGCAGGAAGAAAGCCGACAGTTTTAGATTGATAATTTGGCGAGATAATTTCATTTTTCCCACCGCACATGCGTTATGGGATTTGAAAAATAATACGGTCACCTTCAGCATATTCGTTTTACCTTGCCTACTAATGAAGCCGACAGTTATAGATTGATAATTAGCGAGATAACTGCGTTTTCCCTACCGCGCATGCGCTTAAGAATATTAAAATGTTGCCATCACCTTGTAAGCTAATCAAGCCGAAAAATTGATAAATAGCGAGTCAATTAGCTTTTTTCTTACTCACTGGGCATGCGCAAGAAAATGGAATGCTTTAAAGTTAGTCATCTCCCATATAGACATCAGGAAAAAAACCCAGGTAAAATAGGATCACAAATTGCAAAGTGGGGCAGGTAGTAATTACAAAGTGGTGCAGCTTGAAAATTACAAAGTGGGGCAACATAATTACAAAGTGGGGCATAACAACTTTCGGCAAAAAAGCAAAGTGGATATCTGTTATTTCTGATAAGACCACTCTATGATCTTGATAAAAAGGCTCTAGCAAAAATATAGGTGTTATAATATTCTATGCAAAGGAAATTGATAAAGTTAATTTTATCTTTTTGATGAACCCTAGATTAACTAGAACTGAAAGAATAACGACTAAACATAATACGTGATAATGACGACATTGTTTTACTTTCAGGCGATAAAGACACCATTATTATATTAAACAAAACTGATTACCGCGAAAAAGTTCAAGATTTGATTGACGAAGGTATTCGTAAAGGGAAGTACAAAGTTACAAATGATACTGTTCTTAAAGATCTTTCAAGCTTTCAAAGTTTCCTTCTACGCCATTTCAAAGAGCACCCAGAATATAAGAACATGCGTCCATCTAGCAACCAACCTGCCAGGTTTTTTGCCACTGCTAAGACCCACAAATTTTCCAATTTTTCAGACGTCAACCTTCAGCAATTGAAACTGCGACCCATTATTGATCAAACTGGCACTTGCTTTTATGAGGCTAGCAAAGTTATTGCATCTTACTTGAAACCATTGTCAGAAAATGAATATGTCATTAAGGATACCCAAACGTTTCCTGGATTATTAAAAGAGTTGCCACCGTTGGAACCAGACCAAGAAGAAGTCAGTTATGATGTCGAATCGTTATTCACCAGTGTTCCTGTATCAGACACAATAGATTATATTTGTCACGAAATTTATGATAATTACAAGTTGGTACCTATCTGCTCCAAATCGATTTTTCGAAAGCTACTGTATAAATTAACAACGGAATGCATATTTAGTGCAAATGGAACATTATTTAAGCAAACTGACAGTGTTTCTATGGGAGGTCCTCTCTCAGTCGTATTCACAGGATGCTTCATGAACAAAATGGAACAAGTTACGGTCAAACCATTAGCCCCTTTATTCTACAAACGATATGTAGACGATACCTACATTAGACGTAAAAAAGGTGTTCCTGATGAATTGTTTCAAGCCTTGAACAATTTTCACACTAATATCAAATTAACTATTGAAGTCAATCCGAAAAAATTCCTTGATACACAAATTGAACGTCTCGAAAACGGTGGATCCACCTTCAGTGTTGTCAACAAAGTAACTAAATTACCTTTCCATTGGTCTTCAAAGGTGCCTACACAATACAAACGAAGTGTTATTAGAGGAGATTTGAGTAGAGCCTTTCGAATGGGAAGTTCTTTTGGCATTGAAATCGAGAAAATAAGATTGAAATATTTGAAAGCTGGTTATCCGAACCGTTTTATTGATGCCCAAATTAGATTGTTCACTATGGTCAAAGAAGACCCAATTATCCCTTCATGGCTATTCGAAGAAGTGAAGCCGAAGATCATCTTTAAATTACCCTTTTGTGTGAAAAATGAAGTTGCTGTCAGAAACGTGATTAGCAACCTCCACAGTTTCTCCAACTACAAAGTTGATTTTGTGTATTGTTGGAAAACCACCAAATTAAGATCTTTGTTTCCCATCAAAGATAGATTGTCTCACCGAAGCAACGTTATTTACAAAGGAGTGTGTTCATGTAATGCGACATACATCGGTGAAACTAACAGAAACTCCACTGTTCGATGGAACGAACATAATAGAAATAACGAAAAATCGGAACCTTCAAAGCATTTAGTTGCGAACCCTGACCACTCATTCGAATGGAAGATTTTATGTAGAGCCCCAGACCACTCATTCGAATGGAAGATTTTATGTAGAGCCCCAGAAGACAATAGAAAGCGCAAAATTATGGAAGCTTTCTTTATCGTGTCGTCAAATCCGTCACTTAATGACCAAAAAGACATGAAAAGTTTATATTTATTTCGATATGGAGTCACGTAGGGTTTAAGCAAGTTAATTATACATTATTTAGTTTTTTCAGTCCTTAGATAATTCAACCACACTCGGCTTTTTTGTCTAGATAATTATGGCTTTTAAATGATGTATATAATGTAGATAATTTTTAATTTTTGTTTATACCTGAAGATGTTACTGAAGTAACGAAAAGCTTCGTAAGAGAATTTTTTTACATTTTTAAAAAACTTTTGCATTTATTTCTTTATATTAAAATAGTCAACTTCCTCTTCCAGTCGAAATTCACGCAGAAGTACTTCGTAAACCCCAAAGTGCTTTTCTTTTCAGCCAAGATTTTCTCCATACTCTATTTTTACGTTTCTTTTTTTCTTGGCAAGCCACGATGATAATAGCAGCAGCTACAACCTCTTCTTCACTGTCTGAATACACGATGGAGAAAGAAAAAATCGCCTGCGTGTATCACCTTGTATCGACAACTTTTTAATATGCGCAACATAAGTACGACTCAGTCGAAAGCAACTAATCGACTCGTGTATCATCGGCTTAATATTATTTATTTTCAAGAACGATAGCTATGGCACTTGTCCTAAAAGAGGTGGTCGTGCTCTCTCCAGAGAAAGTTTCCTTACTGATCGGGGATAATTTCGTCGGGGAAAAGCGACGAAATTTTTGCTTCGTGACGAAAGTGACGTAAGTTTTCCCTGACGGAATTATCCCCGATAATGTATTTTCTCTTTCCTTTTTCTCCTTATTTGTTCATTTTGTCAAAGTTATCTATTGTTTAAATCCTATCGTCGACGAACTTCACTTGGAATCGGCGTTCTTGGAATGTGAGTATGAAACAACAACGATAACAATGTCTTTAATAAAAAATTTTTTCTTCTTTTTTTTTGGTTTAAACCACGAAGTTAGATAGCAATTTTTTTTTGACCACAAACTTTGATGATAACATCTTTTCAAGGTTATCTACTGTTTAAATAATTATCTATTGCTTAAAGGAATCGCGATTCCCGGAACGTTAGTACGAAACTATGACAGAAACGAGGACGGTGATGTTAGGAATAAAAAAGACTCACTTTCCTTCATTATTTGTTTTTAAATAAAATTCTATTTCAAACACGTCCTTCACGCAACGTGAACGTGATGCTTTTTGTCTAAGTACATCAAATAAACCTCATAAACACAACATAAACAAATGTCATGCCTTCTGGTAAGGTGCTCGCTTTCTGTTCGGATGGTCGCGGGTTCAATTCCCGACCGAGTTATAGCCATCGACTGTAACAGTAGCTACAAGTCACTCCTTTCTGCTTAGCAGTCAGCAAGAGAGTAGGAATAATGTCTAAGATATGGTTGCTAGTGTTTTCTGATTCTCTCTATATATAGAAATGTGAATCTTTGATGCCTTCATAGGTCATGGTTTTGTGATTCATTGTGTATGGTCGTCTTAATGCCACCAAGCCCTCAAGGCTCATCATCTCCTTACAATACAATACAATTACCACAATGCCATACACCAATTAACTGTTTTGAGATTACTTTAAATACTGTTCAAAACAGCTGTGAGAATATCCCTTTTATTCTACCATATATAGAGGTATATTGCTAATGATTCCCTGTCATTGCGTTGTGGTAGTTGTATTAGGTATTAACCTTCAAAAAGACCCTACGATGAAGAGCATTTTTATTGAAATAGTGTGTATATTTGTATAAAAACGCACTCTTTAGCAGTGATTTTTCAAGAAGCAGACCTTTTCCGAACTTCAGTTTAAACGCCATGTTATGGTTAAGCTAAAGTGTAATTTATACGGTCGAACTTTTGCCTTATCTAATGTATAATGACCTGTACTTATGAAAACTCTTGAGTTCTTAAGTATTGACAAGTCTAATCGCAGGTCAATTGACTTACATCAGATAAGGCGAAAGTTCGACCGTATAAAATACCTTTAACAAGCATGTCCTCAATTAAACATAATAATTTCTTTTAATTATCCATACGATAGCTAGCATTATGTTTGGGTGACAGCATTCAAACAATGCGTCTGGATTAGTGAGGGTGAGGTTCGGGCTTCATTTGTTCAAATACTTTTATAAGTGTTTTCACCGTACTAATGTAGTGTTTGAATCCTGTCAAGTAAACATACTTCGAGTAGGTTCTGTGGCCAAAGGAAAATAAGTCAATTTATTTTGAATGCGTTTCATTCTTTCTCTACTCCGCTTTTCCTGATTGAAACGAAGAGATTGAGCGATCGTTTAAAATCTCCACACTTCTCTTCGACATTTGGCATTATTTTGCACCTCAGCTAGCCATTGATCGATTTCCTTTTAAGGCTGCGTTTCCACTAAGATCAAATAGTTTTTCAAACAATTCTTTAAGATTGTTTTTAAAATAACATAAAGGGTCTATTGTATATTGAACAATCAAAAGTCAAACCCAAGTCAATTTGGGAAATCAAATCATATGAAAAACACCACAAAATATACATGTTTTTGTTTTGAGTGGAAAGGTGCCTTTAAAGGAGAACAGTACGCCAATTTCACAAATTTATAAGTTCATTATTAGCTATTGAATTGAAAATTAAAACGAATTGTCATAAAAACTGTAAAATAATTAAAACTAAATTACAACAAATGAGAATTGCAAGAGAAAAGAAATTAATGTTATCATCTCTAAAATTCACAAACTGATGTTTTGTTGTTTAAACTTTGATAGGCTCAGTCGTTGTTGTTATGAAATATAATATCGACATTTAGAATAAACACACTCTCCTGTCATGAACATGGTTTGTTGACATCATACAAAAAAAGAGAAGATATATTGTGCTAAGAGAAGATGTGGAATGGTGGCTTGGAATAAGTTTTCTTTGAAGAATAACGAAAGGACATTTTAGTTTTTTGAGCATCACCACTAGAAAATTCCTGGTTCACTATCTGTTGTATATCAAAGGTGAAAGCTTACTATTCTTATGAGCTGGCATTGATGTGATCCTAATTCACAGATAAGTAGTTTGAACCGTAAATGCTTTATAATGACATTAAGAGTTTTTGATTTTTTAAAAACTAATACTCAGTTTAAACGTAAAATCAAACAAACTTCACAAAATAGATTTTGAGTGTGAGCTGAGTATTTAAAAGAAATGTGATGTTATTGTCTTTGATGGGCTTTCTGAGAAACAAATCTTGAGCATGTAGTTAGCGGTGATAAATAGTATCTACCAATGTAGCATCCCAGTTGGCAAAATCGTCAAACCATCACTGTGACGAAGAGCATTTTTATTGAAATAGTACATTTATTCCTGTAGATATGCACTCCTTCGCAGTGGTGTTTTCCAGGGGTAATGTTCTGATTGGAAACATTTCAGAGGAAATGAAAGCGGTCGAGGAACTTTTACAACTTTACAACAAGCAAATTTCAAAATTATCTGGAATTAACGCGAAAATGAGGTTGGTGTGTAAAATTTTCTGACATCGATTTTATTTCCTGCATTAATCAAATGGCGCGTAAGTTTCTTGAGATAGGTATTTTTCATGTTCTCTATAAATTTTTAAGCATTTATGGGTGTTCAGTTGAGCACAGACAAGCAAAACTGGCCTCGTAATCACGTTTAATAAAGACGTTTTCTTGCATGTTAAAAAGACATGAGATCTTTAGTGTGATCAATTTTCATAATCACCTTTACATGGAAACAGATTTAATAATCGTCAAGATTAAAAGCGAGGCAAAGATCGAAAGTGACGTAATAATGCAAATGAGTATTTAAGATTTACTGACTTTTAGGAAACTTAAAGATTTACTATCGGGGGAGCAAAGTAACAAAAAGACCCGCAGTTATCTTCTTTCATGCAATGTTTACATGAACTAATTAAGGATTCGATTTTAAGTGCCAGGTTTGAATTTGCGAGTCATTGTTGAAATTTGGGCTAAAATTTGAAAGGTTCTCCAATTTTTGTAAACAAAGTCATTTGGTTGTTTTTTGAGACGTTCTAAAAAAATGTGAAACGTCCTGAAGTCTTCAATCTTATGCATTCTCATATAACTTATTGTTGAATTTTCATGAGAACTCTTTAAAGTTAATCAACGAAGATATATTGAGCTTGTGATAGATGAACAGCGGTAAATTCACGCATGCATAAGAAATGTACTAACACGTCCCTATACTATTACTATGTACAGTCTTCTACAAGTTTTAGTGTAATAGCATTCGGCGGGTTGATTGTTTGCCTATTATTGTGTATATAGTCGATGGAATGTAAACACAGGCGAAGAATTCAAACTTTTGATTTGATTTATAGAAAGCAAGCCATGTGGAAATGTTGCTTGTATTCAAGATATCTCCGGCAAAGATTTTCAATTTCTATATGACTTTTTCACAGAATGGCGTGGAATTTACTTTCTCTCCAGACTGGTTTAGAAGAAATTTTCTGTATTTCATTTATCAAAATTTTTGATTCTATGCGCTATATGGTGTAGCTAAAACTATTGAATTATGACCACACTTTCCTCTTATGAAAGCAGTGGGTGTGCCTTGTTAACTTAACAGTCCTCTTATGACTGAAGCATTGTAACATAAAGGTATGACCGGGGCTTCCTAACTTCTTTTTTCACTGAAAAGGCTAGACCCTAGGAAGAAAAAAAACATTTGATTTCGACATTTGTGTGCATTTGAGATTTGTATTTTTAAATCAACAAAACAATGTATATTTCGCTAATACACAACAATTCAGCATGTAATATTTTTTTTCTCGTTTTTAACCAAAAGGTTATATACCAAAAAAGAACATGAGTAACATGAGTGGTAATCAATAAGGACAACACTGAAATTTCATTTTTGTTCTGAGATGGCAGTTACATAATTTTGTTGAAATTTTTTGTTGATTCTCAGCCCCTCAAATATAAATCAAGTTACAAATATTATTTTTAACTGCATAGAGAACTGCAGGAGAACACAAAAAATAACTTGTTGCAAATTTAAGGTATCATCCACACATCAGTCATCACTGCCTACCACTACAGTGAAAAAGAGGATAGACAGCTGGGTTGGTAGTGTGATGGTAGAATTTCCTTCAAATATCCACTGATCTTCCAAAAAGCAACAAAGCATAAAAGGGATATGTGACGGTTTGAGGGAAAATCATAACAAGTGATAATTTCTGATAAATTTATCAGTAAATTACTGATTAGAAAACAATAGATTTCGATGAATCAGTAATCCGTTCGATTTATCAGTAATTTAGTTTAGTAGTAATTGAGTAGTTTGATGAATCAGTATTACTGATAAAATAATTGGTAAATACTGATAAAGAATCAGTAATTTATCAGTATTACTGATTCATCGAACGAATTACTGATAAATCGAATGAATTACTGATTCATGGAACAAATTACTGATAAATCGACGAATTACTGATTATTTCTGATAAAGTTCTGATAAATTACTGATTAATTTATCAGTAATATCACTTGTTATGATTTTCCCTCAAACCATCACATATATAAATATAATATAGGTACCGTAAGATGAAATACAAGACAAAAAGAAAATAGTCTACATTGTTCTCCAACCTATGTAGCCTGTGTTAACTTAACAGCAACATTTTATTTTAAAATGTTGCTGAGGGAGGCTCTTCAGTATTCCGTTGTTGTCAATTTTTAAATAAAAGATAGTGTAACACAGGGAATAGGGTGAAATCTATTAAAGGGATTCCTGCATCCGAAATGATATTTACAAATATGATAGAGCTCAAAAAGTTGTTTAACAAGTCTCTTTTCAGTATTTCATAATTATTTATAGTTTCTGAGATATTTCGTTTTTAAAATCTTATATTTAATTTATGCAATGCATATTTATATGATGTAATGAGAAAACACTTTTCATTGCAATTACTTTAGATATGATTAATATTACATCTTTGTAAGTTACTATGAAGTAGAGGCTTCCACTCTGAGTTGATTTATAGAAGAATGAAGTCACAATATTTACTAATTCAGAAGTTATACACACTAACAAAATACTATCTTATTACATCATAATTATGCGTTACATAATTTGAACATTTTTAAATTGAAATATCTGCCCAAGGAAACAAAATTTCCAAAAACTGTAAAAAGAGTTCTTAAACAACTTTGTGAGTTCTATCATCTCCTCCTGAAATATCATTTTGGACGCGGGAATCCCTTTAAGAATATTTTCATAAAGGAGCAGGTTGATTGGCATAGATTGCTTTGATTTTTCGCGACTATTCATAAACATGTTTCCCCTAATTTAAAAAAAAATCAAGACACAGGACCCAGACGAGAAGAGCACTCTCTCCCTCTTCTCTATACTTTTTTTCATTTTTAAATAAGAACTTATGAAAGCGTTACAGCAGGATACATATATAAAACAATCTATGTCACCCTGCAACATATCCATATCTAAACACAGACAGTAAATCATATAAAGAATGATTTTAGTCATATTATTTCTAGCCTCTCTACTACTGTGAGTTTGTCCTTTCCAACAACTCAATGTTGTCCATAATAAATTTTAAACATGACAATGTGTTAGGGAAGCTCATCGAGTTTTTAACAGAAAGCGCTCTGTTAAAGCCAAAGCCTCGTCACCTTCACCCACATGTATTCTATATTTTTTTGCTGAGACCTTTTTCTTCTTTCTTACGGGAGAAGCGGTCCTGTCTGTCCTCGTCCGCCATTTTGTTTATTTTGATTTTTTCTATCTTTCTCCCAGCCGTCTCTGGTTTAACTAATGACGAAGGATTCCTTGTTGTAAATATTAATATGATTTTAGTGAGTGAAATCACGGTAAAATTTGCAAGTCAGCAGTTTTTAAAAATGAGGATCCTAGCTTCTTTTAGCTTCGTTGATTATCTTTAAGAAACGATAGTTTTAACGCGGTTCCTTTTCCGTATTGTTTTCAAATGTTGAAAGTGCTTTTTTTAATTGATTTTTCTGCAAACAACTACTATCATTTCTTTCATGTTATAAAAGTATTTCGATGATTAAACGAATGTGGATGTTTGAATAACAAGATTTTCATTTTCTTAGCTCTATAGAATTACAGTAAAACTGATCTTTAAACATAATTTTTAATGCCAGTGAGGAGGAGCGTGGCAGTTACTTTATTTAAGACAGAGAAAGCTCAAACTGGTTTTTCATTAAAGGGGATTGAAAAACGGTTTTGATTCGCTACCACTTTAATACCTTTCTAATAAATTTCTATATGTTTTAGTGTTCGTCTCTCCTTTAATTACAAAGCTCGTCATATATTTCGAATGCCAAAACAAATCTATAAACAAATTCCAGGAATTGAAATGCATGGTCGGTGATTTTGATTGTGTGTGTAATGTTTGTTTAAATGTAAAGGAGATTTATTATCTCCACTATGGTCTGCCACATTGGATAAAAATTGCAGCATTACTGTGAGCAAAGAATCATGTGTTGAAAGTTCATTAACAATTTTCCTACCAATAAAATGGCCAATTGGTGATGAAATGTAGCATTAACAGCGCGGTGTGAGCAGTGGAAATCCCTCATTAGAACAACATGTAATGGAACCCCCTCATAGAAAACTACTGACTTAAGTTTTCTTGACGATCTTTTTTACACTTCATTATCTTTAATAAAATTATCAAGCATAACGTTGATGTCGATTGGGTTCGACGACTTTAGGCAGGTCGAAAATATTCTGCTTTTTGAATAGACTTTTTCGGAAAATACGTCAGAGCAGATCTTGCCTCGCTTTCAACCCAAATAATAGTGGCATTTGTGTTGTTTTTTACAAAGAAATGATACCCGAGAGGAAATCTTACACGAACTTTTTTTATGGTTCTTAATTACTTAAGTAATAAAAAACCTTAGAAACGAGGCAAGATCTGCCGTGACGTAATTTCCGAAAAGGTCTATTAACATTTACATCCAAGATATAGTTCTTGGAATAATCTTAATATATAATTTAGCCATTTTTATTTTATTGCAAGGCATGTCCCTCTTCAAGGCTTGCAATATACATTGCATATCAGTTGATTTTTTCTGTTTTTGGAGGGTTTTTTTGGACCAACTGGTCAGCATTTTCAAATGAATGTTTCAAATCTGGTCAGTAATTTTTAAATGAAAGCTTCAAATTGTTTTATTGGCACATGTCTGTGTTTGTTTCATATTTGGCAGTTAAGGTTAAAAAGGCTAGTCAATATTTTTCAAATGAAAGCTTTAAAAGAAAGCTTCAAATCGTTTTATTGGCATATGTCTGTGTTTGTTTTATTAGTACCAAAGATTAAAAAGCCTTTTAACTCTCAATGTAAAAGTGTATTCAACTTCAAGTAACATTTTTCTTCTTTTAATACTGAAATAATACAAAATGAGAAATATTAAAATTTAATAAAATAAATATTTATAAACAATTTTAGCAATCAGAAAAAAAAGAAATATTGTAAAAACTAATACGTGAGAATAAATGAGAAATACAGAACAAAATAAAAAGAAAATTTTTCTTAGGAACAGCTGAAAGAATATGAAACAAAAATAAGGAAGGCTGTCGGCGATAAAGCGATTTGCGTTAGACACATCATATCAATTAGTAAAACGAAACAGACTTCAGTATTTGCAAGTTGAGGTAAATATATAATTGACCTGTTCCGTAAATTACATCAAAACATCTTTCGCCTCGTTTTCAACCGGAACATTAATGATCTTTTTACACTGTTTACAATGAGAAGTGAGACCTAAGGGAACAAAAACTTTCACAAGAAGTTTTTTATTAGGTTAAGCACGTAATAATGAGATTGGGAAAGGAGACGTTGGATGTAATTTTGTAATTAATGAATAGGCCTATTAATATTGAGTTAGTAGGCAAGTTTGTTGAAGCATCACTGAGAAGAAGTGCATTTCTAAAGAAATATGCACAACATTTGAATAAAAATGCTTCTTCATCACATTTTAATCTGTTTTTAGAGGTGACTTCTACAAGTACCTTTTGAGACTAACCCAGTGGGCGAAATCGTCAAAAAGTCTCTGTGACGGAAAGCATTTTTATTGCAATTGTGTGTATATTTATATAAAAATGTACTCCCTCACAGAGATTTTTTAACAAATGTGCTACAGTCATTAGAAGTTCTTTTTTGAGGAGGTTTTGTTGATAATCTCACTTAATTTTACGACAAGATCCATCTTTTGTGTACACTTGTGTGATATTTTAATATTTTAATCCATCATGCTTATTGACCATTAGTAATTGAATGAGTACTATAAGGTCTATTATTATTATTATTATTATTATTTCATGACATCAGGTCAACGCAAAAGATTGTAAAATCAGGGACTCTGAAAGAAAGTACCTTATCGGTAAAAAATCCGTCGGTAAAAAGTGACGATTTTTTTCATTGTTGACGAATATTTATTACCGACGAATTTTTTTGCCGACGGAATTTTTTACCGACAGATTTTTTACCGATAAGGTAATTAATCGAGGTCCATATGACAGTTTGAAAAGAAATAATTAAAATTAAGTCCGAAGAAATTCATTGTGTGAGATATGTAGGATTAGAATCAGCTACACAACAGGAGAAGAAAGTAATTATGAAAAAGTAAGAAAGTAATTATGATAAGAAACTCTATAAATAACTATCGCTATAAACTTTCGCTTTCATCAAAACTTTTTATCATCAAATTTCATCGTGATTTTGATAAGATCTCCGAAATGACGCCTAACGCTCATAAACATTTCATACTCAGGGGGGCAATATCATCACTGTGATGAAGAGCACTTTTGTTGAAATAGTGTGTATATTTCTACAGGAAGGCAACTCCTTCACAGTGATTTTTCAACAAAAATTGCCCACTGAGATACACATGAAATGAACTACGTTCACAAATCAAACTGTCTGTATAAGTATGTTGGTTTTCTTTCAGTTGTATTAAGATTGTTTTTAGTGCCTGTTCTGTGTCGACTCAGACTCAAGATTTTCTGGCATGGGTGAAAAAAAGGTTGGCCACGTCCAAATTAACGTACATGCGGTTTGTTTTTGTTTCGTATACGGAGCTCAACTTATTGCAACGAGTATACCCACTTCCCGAATTTCACTTTAGACTTTAGACTATCAAACCCAACCTCGTATTAATGTGTTGTTTTGTTTTGCTTAACTGCAAATCGCTTTGGGATTATTGATCATGAAATTATCACATCAAAACGAGGCGAGGTAGAATAGTTCGGCAAAATTTCGACGTTTAAAATAAATTCGGGAAATGTCTATAGCAGGGATATTGCTAAGCAACTGAAATGTTATTTTATACGCTGTGACAACTGATCTAATTATTAGGTTTGTCTCGGCACGACACAGTGATTGAAACAACCCCTCTGTCAGGCTACCTATTGAATGCATCAAACCGTATTGGCGATCAAGGCATTGAATTAATCTGTAGGAACGCCCTAGATAACATTTTCATAATTGAACTATTCATATATGTTTTTGTAATGGTAATATCCACACTGTCTGATGTCATTACTGTTTGTTAAAACCACGCTTAAGGGTTGTTTTACACCAGCGTCTTTTCTTTAATCTGTGTTGGCTAGCTTCTCAAACCCAGTGGTCATTTTTTTTTTAAATCACTGCGAAAGAGTGCATTTCTATAGAAATATACACACTATTTCAATAAGAATGCTCTTCTACGCAGTGATTTTGAGCAGTTTTCCCAACTGGGAACCATTTAAATCGATTCAAGTCGAGTTAGCGATTTTCAATCTTTCGTTTTAACAAATATAAGTAAGTACAGTACATTCTCTGTATTTTCAACATTGAAAAAGAATGTATTAACAAGGAAATGGTAGGTGAAAGGACGTTGAAATTCGTTCGAATTTGAAAATATATATGCGTCGTTATCAACCTTACAACGCAATGCCGTAAGTAGGCAGGTAAGCTCTTCAAAAAGTCACTGCAATGAAGAGCATTTTTATTGACAAAGTGTGTATGTTTCTACAGAAATGCACCCCTTCGCAGTGATTTTTCAAAAAAATTAAACCAATTTGACCTCTAGGATGTTATGCCATATCAATGAAAGATCGTAATGCCTAATTGTTGGAAATAAGTGGTCCAAAGATCATAATCTTCGAAGATTAAATAGGAAAGGAAATTTCCCGAAAAACGTATTCTAGACCGCACATCATCTAAATCTAATTTTTATGATTGACGTTTAGTTGGATTAGTTTCAAAGTATTGGACCAATCAGAGAACAAGGTTTGAAATCTGGAAAAAACTTTGTTTTAATAGTGATAGTTGGAAGCACCTTAAGAAGTACAGCTAAGAACCAACAAGTTGCACTCTTACTTGAAATTCGTAGAAAATGTAAAGACATGACAATCACAGAGCAATGATTAGAAGTATTATTGCGTAGTGTGTAAGCAACGTTAGTTCCACGTTTCGTATTGATTTCATTTTACATATTGATGATGTTATGATGTTATGTTTTGACAAAAAAGAAAGTTGTTTTTTTGTTGGCTGCGTTTTGTGATTGGGAGCATGATGTGAAAAAAAAATTAGATTTGCACCATATTAAGAAATCGACAAAAAGAAGAAGAAAAGGAAAATGAAGATGGTTTAGTAGAAGAAATTGATAAAGTTCATTTTTACTAATAGCATCAAGGTATTTTTTGTTTATTGCGCCTATCTACAGAAGTCTTTTCTGAAACGAAATCAACTTTTCATTTAGTTTTTTTTTTGTAAATTTCTGAGCTGTAAGTAAGCACTGACCGTGCGCACGCAAGAAACGACGCACAGATACACTTTTCAGGATTAGTCTTGTCTGGTCTAGTTTCTGGATTCAGTTTACCCACAATTACTTCTTTTAGTACGTTAACCGCTGTACAAAAATATAGTTTTTATATGTGCATATTGATACTGCTCCCGACTCCTACAATAGAGAGTGTCTTCATTTACTTGCATCTCCTAGAAATTATAATTTTAACATTATATTTATCGGATACATCTCAACAACTTGAAAATCTGAATTTCAAAGATGAATATGATTTATCCGCGTTTTGCTATTTATTGATTTGTTTCACTTACTTTTGTGCATATTTTACACGGAAATGTGCCCATATTGTTACTTTATTGACGTTTTCTCGTGAAAGAAGAGCTTATCAACAGGAAAACTAACAAGACATATTAAGGGCACTGAGACACCTAAGGATGTAACGCTCACTTAGTACGTCAGCAGACTTTGTTGACACATCATAAAATTTCCTTACTTGTTTTGATGTCAACGGTTTTTTAAATCATTCGTCGGAGAATTCTCAGGGGACAGGGAAAATAGTTCGAGATATCGAGAGTTCGAGTTATCGAGTATTCAAGCTATCTAATCCGTATATACGTAGAACTAAACTAAGTTGTTAAAAAACTCAAAAGTAATTACAATCCATTACATTTCATAAATAACAAAATACCTCATTCTTACTGGGTGGGACGTATCCTAGCAGGCAATTGGAGGGAAAAAAATGAATTAATTCTTCATTCTATTTGTTTAAAAAAGAAAAGCAAAAAAAAAAAAAAAAAAAAAAAAAAAGAAGAAGAAGAAAGAAATCGATCAAACATTAAATATTCTTTTTTTTTTAAGATAAATCTCATTCACAGACATTGTCGATTTCCGAAATATTTAATTAAAAAGAAATAAAAAGTTTAAACCGAAACTCCCAATCTAATATACGATTTTTAAAAAGAAACTGTCCATAGATGATTTCCATTGTGTTTTCCTAAAGATTAAATATACATATTTTTTAACAGCATGAAAAAAGCATAATTCTCTTATTGGTTTTTTAATCATTATCAGGGATTCATAACTCTGCTATAGCTATTAAACAAAATATCAGAAACTCGCTGTGGGAAAAAACAGATAACATTGTGAAAAAAAAAAAGTTATTTTATTTATTGTTATGAATTTTGTTGACTTCAATCCAGCTTCAATTTGTGTTTCTAGACGTTTTTTGAATCACTTTTGGTCAATCGTATGCTGTTAGTGTGCTTTTATATGTTGTATTATACATATATTTATGTATTTTAAGGCTGGATAATCGATAGTTAGAATCTGTAATGTTAATGACTTTGGTAAATTGGCTTTGTGAATCAATCTAATTGGCCGTAAATGGGAATCTCCCTTAGAAAGCTGATCGGCTTTATATTTTTCTTATTATAATGGCTTTTAAGTGTCTTTGCCCTAAAGAGGTATAAAAACAAGCTTTTACCAAACTGTAGCTATAGTAGTATTTTGTTTATCGTTTAGTAATTGATGTGTCCATCTAAAGACTTCCTTGGCCCATTTAGAAAGTTGTAAACAATAAACAAATACAATGACTACTTTTATCATGGAGGTTGTAAGGGCCCATGCAGCTAAGTTTGTTTTATAAAAGCATTTAACTCAACTTACATAATGAGTTTTGGAACTTTCAATTTAAAAGTACAAAAAAATCACATGTTTCTCTTTCTCTTTCTTTCCAGAGCAATTATTCAAATGATATGTACATATATGCAGTAAAATGTTTGCCGGAAAATGTATTGTATTATTGGTCATATTGCAGATAGAGGGAACGTTTCCTGCGAGTCTCTCGGACTCAGAAGGATTGGAGTTTGCACGAGATATTGCGGACGAATTGAGTAAAACTTTCAAATCTCTGTTAAACAAATACACCAATTATGAAAATATCACAAGTATTTATGAGGAATACTCTAAAAATGGTAGCTTTATATCCAAAGATGTCGATGGTGAGCTAATTAATAAAAACTTCAAAGAGAAAATCGAAAAGTTGTTCAATACAAAAGCTAGCCAGCTGCATAAAATCAAATCTAAAGCAGAAAATTTAAAAACTAATTATCAATACATGAATAATTTGACACACTTTAATTACATCAATGTACAAGATGTGGATAAGAATCCTAGCCTCGTTACAGCAGTAACAACATTTTCAAGCAAGGTTCAAATCAACGTCAACGAAAGTTTTGTCCAAGTACCCACCAATGTATATTCAAAGAGCGTCAAAGTATTGAATACAGCCAAATGGACTTTAAACCTTGATGAGGTATTCAAAGAGAACTTCAACGACCATTCGGATCCAATGATGCTGTACCAACTCTACTGTGATTCAACAGGTAGTAGCTAGATGTGCTTTAAGCAAATACACGTTTTTTCACAAGTAACCAAGGTCAGACGTTATTAGTGGTAATGTTGATTCAACCAATTATATACATTTGTCTATGCTACATTTCAGGGGTATTTCGTATCTTTCCTGGCAATAGGAATGGTTACGAGAAAGATAAAGTTGACTTTTACGATTGTCGAAGACGTGTCTGGTACAGCCAAGCATCTGCAAGCCCAAAAGATGTTGTTATTGTTCTAGATATGTCTGGCTCAATGATGGGTAAAAATAAAGGTATAAAGACATTATCTGTATCTTACAAGTAAAAGTCAACTTGCGGTCCAAAAACAAAAATCCATAGATCCATAATCTCTTTGTATTTTCCGTGAAACATAATATGTAAACTTTCCTATTTGACAGACTTGTTGTATAAGAAAGAACCACATGATAATTGAATAGCCTCCGTTCCCAGTTGACATGCTTCCCAAATATGCAACCTTATCTTTAACCATTGCAACATGTATAAGGGTAATATGTGGTAAGATGGGTCGGCGGGGTAAGTCGGGTCATTACAACTTGAAGTGCAGATAGAGTCTTAGAAACCGATATTTTTATTGGAACAAAATGGTAGGCGAGTAGTGACGGTTGTTATGTTAAAAATGTCCAGCGTAAAAAACATTATTTTAACTGTGTCATTAACTCCATAAACTGTTTTCATTTAGCTATTGCACGAATGGCAACGGAGACATTGCTCGATACATTACAAGAAAACGACTATTTTAATATCATCACAATTAACAACACGTTTCGCTACGTTTGTTGCAACTACCTGATTCAAGCCACGAAAGAAAACAAAGAATTTGTAAAGAAACAACTTTTGAGAATTCCAAAGCCCACAGAAACGATCAACATTACCAAAGGAGTTGAAGAAGCCTTTAAAATCTTAAATTCAGGTATACACCAATTGCACATAATGGATCTACCATTATGATTTACCAACTTCACTCCTAATTTGGATCCAGTCTTCATATTATAAAATTAGAATAACTTGTCTCCGGAGATTCAAAATTCAAAGTGCAATTATTACACGGAAGTTTATTTAAACTACGGTGTGTCTCAGAACCTCATTAAAACATCGTTGCAGTATGTGTTAATTGATCTTTAACAAATTTATGATCTGAAACTATGATAATTTCCTCAATAACTTACGGAAGAATTATCATTTTGCTTTAAATTTTATATTTTGAGAAAGAGCTTGAAAAGAGCTTTCATATGGTACGCAAATCTCAAAAATTTGACAAATAATTTTCGAAAAAAACGCATTGAAAGTTTGTGAATAAAACATTCTGAGACACACTGAATATTTGATGAAAAACAGCATTACGTTTTCCATTAATTACCAACAAGAGAGTATCAAACCTAAGATAAAAAAAAGCCTGGTGCCAATTAAGGGGTGAAAATGGTTGCTAAAATCGGGGGTATCACTATACATCGAAATAGGTGTATATCAATCGACAAAAACTTTAAGCTTTTTTTTAAATGACTTCAAGGGGTTCAAGTAGGAGAGTTTTAGATGAATGCGTTACTTAGAATTTCAATTTAGGTCACTTTTAGGACCATCAAGCACTGCTATAAAAATTCTTTAGGAGATTTTGCTTTCAATTCTTGATTAAAAATTCTGCATGCCTTCCTGGTTTCATCTTGATCTTGATAGCAGATCAACTAATTACACTAATTACATAAAAAGATATATAAAAACAGTGAATGTCACAAACGGATTTCTTTATTATACCAAAAGTAGGTTACGTAAGAAAATGTTTGTTCTAGAAACTTTAATTTTTCTTCATTTTTAAAGCATATTTCTCTTGAAACAGGCTATAGTTAAGGTTGATGGGAGAGTCTTTTGTAAAGGAAGGCATTACCTGATTAACGTGTTTTGGTTCAAACACACGATTTTACACGGATTTCGTTGGCATTAGTTTGTCTGAATATAGTTGTTAAAAATTGTCATTTAACTTTATATGTAATATCATTGGTGTGTTTCATATTGAATTTGATGGGTTCGAACAGCTTCTGAAGGTTAAAGCAACATTGAATTTGAAAGGGAGGGAATTTTTGATAGGATTTTGTAACACACCGGACTCTTTATTATTATTTGCTAGATGCCTGCAGACGTCCATTGTGAAGTTTTGATGTTAGTATTTTAAAAACGTTTTTGACACATTTTCTGACCACGTAGCCTCTGCCGATTGGTTGGAATTTTATCACATGATCAAAAACTGTATGAAGCAAATTTGCCCATTAAAACATCAAAGAAAGAAAAGATTATAAGTTTTTATAAACGAGTATGGGAATGCTCGAATAGCTTTGGTTTGAACAATTAACATGCTTTTGGGTTCCTCAATAGTTGGGCAGTCCCAAAAGATTTATACTGAAAGTAGTTGGCTTGTAACAACAGATTTTATTCTGAAAAGCAGCAACCTGTAAAATGACATATATCTTGATTTAAAATCATCTTTTTCTAAACTTTCGTTTTAACTTTGTTTTTTAGGACCAAGTCATAATCGTACATCTGCTAAATGCAACAAAGTTATAATGGTGCTTTCAGACGGTGTAGAGGGCAGTTACGCGGCAGAAAAGATATTTGAAAAATACAATAAAGATAAGACCGTTCGTGCATTTGCTTATATGATTGGACGAAACGGTGACAGATATAGACAAGCGTTGAAAACAATGGCATGTAAGAACAATGGTGCATTTTACAGTATTGAAACGTATGGGAACATTTGGGACACGATGTTGGAGTACTTAAATGTTCTGAGTCGTCCTATTGCAAGAAAACGTGCCAGTCATATCAGCTTCTCACCTATCTACCTAGATAGTACTGGTCTAGGTATGATTCTAACAGCTTCTATAGGTATTTTTCACAATGATAGAGTAACTGGTGTAGCAGGTATCGACATTACCATTTCCAGCTTCAAAGGATTCGTACCGAATGAAGAGTTGGGTGTATTTAGTCATCTTCTCGTTGTAAACAATAACGGTTTTGTTATATTGCATCCACTTTTGAACGAACAAACCGGTTATCTGCCAGCTCCACCCAATGTGTATTTAGAAGACATTGTAAGAGCTACAAACCCAATAGACTCAGTGACATTAAAACACTCAATGGTTGATCGTAATACCAGTTCTCAAGTCTTTGATGTATACCTACCTTTTGATGACTATCGGAGGTTGTGGCGAGGAGAGGTTACTTATTACTATTGTCCTATTGAAGATAGGGATTTTAGTTCGGCTATAGGGATTTCTGCTTTTGACAAATACCAGTATACAGTAGATGACACGTTGGCAAATCGTTGGATACAACATGGAATAGAAGCTTTGAACAGTTCATGGAATAATACAATTATCCAGATAACGCAGTGGAGATATTGCAATATAACTGCTGAATCTCACCAAACACAACCAAAGAGCATTGTGTCTTATCCAAAGGTCCATGAAATATACAACTTCCTCAAAAATGTAAAACAAGTGAAGGACATCCCAAAAGAGTGCAACAGTGGTCTTGTGAAGAACTTGCTTACCACTGCAGGAATTGCAACCACATATGTTAATAATACCTGGTCAAATGTTTTGAACGATGATGATGAACATATTAAGAGTATGTTCATCTTTGCTAGCGGAGGATTTTCGAAACTGCTCCGTCGGGACTCGAAGCTTTCGTTTGAAAGAGATATCTACCAAACCACTATCTACAAGCAAGCAACCATCAATACAAATGCATCGGTGATACTCTCAACTCAGATCAGAAGCAATGGAAATTTTGATGAACCCAATGTACTTATGGCAGGAGTTTCTAAACTATCAACAGACAAAAATCGAAAGTTGATATCTACAGGTATTTCTACTTACCTTATCGGGATAATTACGTCGGGGGAAAATGACGAAATTTTTGCTTCGTGATGCTTCCCCGACGAAAATTTTGAAAAAGTGAAATTTTTATAAGAAAGTATTAGCAAAATTTTCAAAATGACGAAATTTTCTCCGACGAAATTATATTGAAAGGTATTTACAGTTGACTGCCCTTATCTCAAACATGAGAACAAAAGCCTTGGTCTCGTCAGCATTTACAGCCTGCTATAAATCGCGAACTTTTTATTCGGTCCAAAAGTGGAGATTAAATAGACAAACATTACAGGGACTTCGGAGCAAAATTTCGTTTGAGGGGCCTGACTAATTAGAACCAAGAAAATTTTCGAACTTTATTGGATTAGAATGGCTAAAACTGTAAAAAAAACCCTAATCCGACAAAATTATAGCCACCCTGCTCCGCGGTCCCTGCATTATAGAAAATAGTTGAACACACATATACCTCAGCATTGAAAACAAACTTCATGATCTTTAAATCTCCCTCCCTGTTTTAGACCTTCCTTTAATTAAGTAGCATCCAAGGTGAGATTTCATATGAATTCTGGTTATTTCGTAAATACTGTAGGTTGCATAAAGTATGCAAGATATAAAATTTAAAAACAAAATTTCAACTAGCACATAGGCAGGGTGACAGAAGAATTTCATTCTTTTTTATCTTCTAATCTTTATACACACTTTTTTTCTTTCTATGCAGTTCTAGGGATCGAAGTTACAAATCAGTACGTTAATTCTATTCTTGAAAATGTGACATCAACCTACATCAAATCGAGCAACAACAAGAACTTCGACTGCAAACAGACCAATGACATCCTTTGTGTTATAATAGATTACAATGCGTACGTAGTTGCAAGTAACAGAGGCGAGAAAAACAATGGTAGACTGCTGTTGGAGATTGCTGGACAATTACTTGAACACCTTACCAATATTTCAGTATTTGAAACAGTCGTCTTGAACGATACGCAAGCAGAATGCAAGAACACAGAAGAAAACACAGCATCTGCTTCAAATATCCTGCAGACACCACTGCGGACTATGTCTCATCTTTTTCGTTTTATATGTGGCTCAACGTATTGGCTCTTTTTTGAAGCCATTGCCACTGCAATATCCTTCTCTGATCAGGTGAAAACATCAGAGGAAGAATCTTATAGCAGCTGTACAAGGGAGTTGACCCTCTTCCGATTTAATGAGGCAAAATGGAATGAAAATAAGACATCATCAAGAGAACTGCAATGCTCAAAAACATGTATACAGAAATTTGCAATCAGCCCTATACCGGATACAAATTTACTTTTCCTGGTGGCTGATTTACCATGTCCCGAGTGTACAATTAGTGGGATTAAAACAAATCAATCTAATGTTAAATTCCAAACGCAACCATATGGTGATCCCTGTTCTGGTTTTTGCTCTGCCAAAGAGAAATATCGTAGAAGACCACAGCATTGCTACAAGGACAGTAAAAATGAAAATGCCTTTGCTTGCAAGGGACATATGGCAAAACCAACATCTCTACTGAATGTAATAACAATTTGTTTTATATTTTGGTTATATATCTGGAGGTAAAGACTGAAGAGAAGATTTTTGTATGTTAGGTGACACCTCTTATTCAACTTGCCATTACTTCTTATAACTTCAGTTTTATGAGTGGCACAGTGTTTTTGCATATCAAAAATCTAAATCGTAATTTTTGAGAAAAGGAAAATAAAGGGAATTTACTGCTTTTTATTTTAACCAAACCAATGATAATCGTTTCACAACACAACCTTCAATTGAAGGAACAGACCAAAGAAAAAGACTGTAAGGTTTTTGAACTCCAACTAATCTTCCAGCCTTTTTTCTGAAAACGTTTAGCATTTAGATTTTATTATATTATTTTTGTACTGTTTTTTTACATACTTCAATTTGTGAAGAACTATCTATTAAAACTGACAGTATTTTCATTTTCATGCTATTCACTCCATTTGCATAATCGTGTGTAGTTCATGTTCTTTTCCCCTTTTATTTTCTGTTACCTTGTGCCATCCCTGTCTTTGTGCTGTCATTCCATACGTATGGTTTGTGTACCAGAACCTTCCCAACACGGCGATCTTTGAATTCGCAAATTTCTGCCTAGCTACAGGAAGTTTGATTTTCTCGATTCTGCAATTTACTAAGGAGTCAGTTCCATTGTATTCAACGGTTATTTGGACGGCTTTTGAAGCTCGGTAAAATGTAAACATTGTCATGAAGAACATGCTAGTTGTAGAAGTAATTCAACGAGGCTGTAGTGAAAGGCGTTGATGAAAGAAAAGTATTTAAAGTTGATCGGCACGCTCGGGTGCAAGAGTGATACACTCAGGAGCAAAATCATTTACTCGTCTGCTATCAACTTTTTTTTTTTTTTTACATTTCATTTGAAATTGATATAATACAAATAATACTAGTGTGATCACATGGGGTCGGTAACTTAGTGGTTAGAGCAATCGCCCGGCAAGCGAGACGTTGTAGGTTCGATTCCCACTCGATTCGTATTCAAAAAGAATCCAGTGAATCGATGTTCTCGCACCTTCGAACTTCCAATTCAAGATCGCCGTGTAAACCACTGTTGAAACTGCTATCATGCTATAACACACTTCTTTAGAAATTTGCCTCGTAATAAAATGTGATATAGCTTTCTTTTGCAAGTGTCTCACCATGTTTGATTTTCAGCATGTACTTTTAAGTTACGTTTTTCTTTTACGTTTTTGTCTGCAAATTATACGTATAATATAGAAAACAGAAAACAGAAGAACAACGGATTTAGGAAAATTCTGGGAATTAGCAGATCTTTCAAGATCTTAAAAACTACATACGTTATCAGGGAAAAAATTTGGGGAAAAATCAGTAAAATCTTTTGCAAGTGACTAAATTGTTCCCTGACGAAAGTTTTCCCAGACTTTTATAAAAAAGGTTCTTAGCGCAAGTAATAGAAGCATAAGGAGTGAGATTTACTCGATTTCATAAATGTTTTTCAAACTAAACAAGACAATTTTGAAAACCTTAACAAAATAATCTGGAGATCAATATATATTTGGCCACAATGTTGCCTGTTTTTATCCATCGCCATCGATTTGATATCTTTTTCTTTGCGGTAGACGTAATTATTAAACAAGTACACGATTTTCATCTCCCATCTTTGGAAATTAAACAACGAAGTTTCTGTAGAAAATATCTCTTTTGTAACCAGTAGCAACTTAAGCAAATAGTGTGAGGGTGGCTGACAAAATCTCAGGATTAATCGTCCACCGTAGAATTTGCGCCCTTACGCCCTTCGATCAATTTTTCATTTAGACGCCCTCCGTTTGGAAGGAAATTACCAGAGAACTTCACCACAACAAGATGGCATTTGTGGCGCTTAAGCTACACTTTGGCGGTGACAGTTCGTCACAATTTTCGAACTTAAACGTTCGTCATTTTGTGGTTTCTGGGATGCTAAAACTGGTGGTTTTATTTCAAATAAGTGTCAATTGTGGTACTTAAAATATTTAAATCTAAATAACAAAACATAAGATTCTCGAGAAACTGGTGCTTTAAAGCTTTAAATTTAAATTGTACATAAAAAAAGTTAACGCGCACATGAATAATTAATGAGTTGAGACGCTGAATCTTGACTTTTTGGTGTACAATTTAAATTTAAAGCGTTAAAACACCTGATTAAAAGAACTATTTTTCAAGAAACCTTGCGTGTAAATCCCCCTTTGAGCGCACACAATTTATATAGTGTCCTTCTATTGAAGAGGGCGATTGTTCAAATTGCCGTTTCAATTCGAAACAACTGATTTAAAAGTAAATTTGTTTCTATATCCTTTAAGGTAGAAATTGTACCTAGTGTGTATTGCTGTCCTCATCTCATTTAGTTCCAAGTAATAATCAAGCATACTGACATTGCAATAGAATAGACAGATACCTATTTTACCTTGAAAATTTAGAAAAGCTTTAAGACTGTATCTGTTCTAACCCACCCGGCCCATTTGTGAAAACATCATTTTAAGTTAATGCCCTTTGTCGTAGTGACTTTTGACGATTTTTCCCACTGGGAAGCGTCTGTACAAAACTCCCGAGAGTTTCATAAGCAACATCAAGTAGATGAAATTCAAGTTGTTTAAACATATCTTGCTTGGTTGAAATGTTTTCAGTGGCAGCATAGTGTAGTGTTTATCACTCTCAGAATTTCTGTAGAAAGGTTGGGCTTCAATATTCGTTAGTGAATGTACCACAGCCTCGAGTTGATCCAAGCCATGTGAGGGAAACTGGGTAGATGATACATCGGATGTGCCTCCAACCTAAGCAGATGAAATAGTGACTGAGTATGGCCAGCGACGTAAAACAATACCAAATGAAAAACCCCATTTTTTATCATCAGTAGGCGCAAATACAATCAAGAAGCTGGCTATATCGAGGATGCGATCAATTCCAGACGTTTGAGGTTATGACTAATTCTTAATAACAACCAGATTGCGCAAAGCTATGTCTGTTTCCATAACAACTAAGTGTATACAAATATAATAGAAATGACAGTTTGTCAGCAATATTTGACAACCAATGTTAGGTTGTTTATGTTACTATTAACTAAGCTATCAGATCCTAATTGAACTTAAAAGTTCTGTCTGCGTTTTAATGTATAGCAATGACACCATAATTCTTTATCTATTCAGTAATAGCATAAAGGTTAAAAGTTCACACATTCTTAAAGCAGGATTTGTATAATATTTGAAAGTTTATGTAGTAACGATGAACAGGTTGGCAAAAAAGTCACCAAAAAAAATCTCAAGGAATAAATTCACGTGAGTAAATCCACGCGGGAAACGCCATTAGTAGGTAAGTAACCGAGAGTTTTTAGTCCTTGGGCTTCCAACCGTAATGGTTGGCTATTCTGCCCGCCGACTTGCAACTAGTTGACTTACCGCCAGAGATACGTATAGCATTGCTTTAACTTGCCCGAAGGCCAGTGTGCAGTCAGGCGATGGCTCGTAATGGACTGATACCACTCAAACCATTCTTTCTCATGAGTAGGAACTTCAAAGGATTTCAGGAATATTTGACGTCAGCATGGCGCAGAACGGCGCATTCATTAAAAAAGTGAATATTTTGAAAGAGGATTTACCGCAGATTCATAACCGATGAAAAATCCAATTCTGTTTTGGTTTTACACACTTTTATTCAGACACAATTCGTGAACTCAAATACCCACTCAATCCATTAGCGATAATTGGAAAACACATTTGAATCTGAGTGCACACTATGTAAATAAATACTATAACAAAATGGTTCCAAACAATATTGTGGTTCTATTTTTACGTCATTGATATAAACATCGAAGAAATCATTCATGCACATGGCCACTTTAATTTCATGACATTTTGCACAAACATCGCTGTTTTCTGTTTATCACTTGCTATCGTAAGTGCAGAGAATCTATTTTTAAATAGATTAATGTCAGAAAAATGCCAACAGTAAAAACTTGAGAATATGCGTTTCTAACACTGAGATTAGATATGATTAGATATAGAAACTATGTATAGATAGTTCTACTTATGAATGCTATGTAGCATAGTAATTAAGTAATTAAAAATAGCTCCAAACATATAAAAGCTGTAGGCTATGTTCACAATTTTTAGGTTGTATTCCCAAATAATTTTCCTCACGGATAGGACGTGTGTCTACGGTATTGCAATAGCTATCCGTTATAACATCTGAAAGTAAAAACATAAAATGATTTCGTTCCGTTAGCTTTCCGATGTAGGGCGAAACACTCTTACCTGACAAAAAAATCCTCTCTCTATATATATATCTCCATTATCACATGAATTTTATTGATGTATCCTTTAACAATCCATTTGAGAAACATGGAATAATGTATGACCACTCCTATTTTGAAATATATCTTTTGAGAATGAACAGCTCGTTTGTTTGGAGTGATAAAGCATCTGTAGCATACATAAAGTTTATTTACCTGATACTAAAAAAAATGTTGCGCTGAAAGCTTTGGTAAATTTGTTTGAGATAAACAAGTTATGGTCAAACTGTCAGATCAACTGATCTCATCTTAAGGCTCAGGTACTCTCTGGAAAGGGGCGACATTAAGATTTCTGATTTGCAATTGAAATATACAGAGTCTTCATGCGATGAGTAAACCAACGAAGTTTCATAATAAAGACTATTATCAAGCAATTCCGAACAATACTGTCGGTAAAAGTATTCATATTAATGTGTGAAAAAACGAGACAAATTTTTGTTCTAAACTCAATTACCTAAACAAATTTGTGTCACAATTGTGAATTAAACTATATGTAAGGGAGACCATTGCTGTTATCGCTCTTAAAATGTTTTGATGGGTAAGCTTTGCCGCTCTCTTTCATTTCCTCGACGTGACAATAGGCTATGACCTTAAATTACAAATGGTCGTTATAACAAATGTAATTTCCGTATTTAGCATAGTTTTTGTCAGAACGTCATATGCTTCCGTGACGGATTGATTCAACTTGGATGTTTGTAGGTTGTCGGAGGCTCACATTACATGTTGACGATTCTCCTTTCCATTGCTTAATCAATTATGTAGCGGACACACACGGCGGAAAGTTGCTTAACGTGAAATTACATAGACTGGTTTTTGCGCTTACTGAAAAGCTCTTCTTCTAGTGTTAGAATGTTCTCATCTTCCTCATGGGCTAAAATGGGAAAGCATATCTCGCAAGACATTCCACATCATATGATATTTATAAACATTTAAAAAAACCTGATTAACTCTTTTATCTTTACTTCGTTTTTGACATACATTTTCAGCTGGCATCCATTGTTAACGATAGTTATCTCCACTTTCCGTTACTATGAGTTAGAATAAAGAAAAGTTCTTCAGCTGCTTTGGTATATTTAAGAACCCATACATTGACAAGAAGTGCAAAAGTGTCAGCCAATAGAAACAAGTATTGGTCGATAGCATCGACCGAAAGTTTTGGGATTTCTATGAATGAAAATTTGATTTTAAATGCGTTAAAATCAATCAAGAGTACTTTCGAGTAAAACGTAAAACACGTAGGTACAATATAAATTAAGAACTAATGTTTTGTTCAGAGTGTTTATCAATTGTAAGTTTGTTTATCCTCTTTACCAAGGAAATACCAAAGATAAACATCTTCACAGGAATTACGAAAACATTTCCTTCGAAATTACTGTTGAAAATTTCAACTGTTTCAAAGCTATTTCGTTTGTAATGAGCTAATTCAAGATCAATCGCTTTATGAGAAAATATTTTGAAATAATTAACACCGATTGCCTTCTATTAACGATTCAATCATACCTAGATAAGAACCAGGTTATCACAAGGAAAACGAGGAATGAAAATTACAACTTAATTTGTTACTTGTAATTAACAAGCTGTACTGTTGTCAATCCTATCAATTACTTATGAAAGTTCTGCCAAGACATATCAGACATTAAACAAATAAGAACATTTTCTTTTATATTTCTACGCTACGCTTCAATCGCTTACCAGTTAATGAAAATACACAAGGTATGGAATTTATTACAAACATTCGCGTATTTCCTTCTAATTCTTTTCAGATATTTATTTTGATAATGCCAGGTAACTAATTTAGTTAGACATCTTCATTAGGCTCTTAACGTATGTGAATATTTCTATGTCAGCAAATCAGTATGGATGGGGACGCCACTCAACTCCTAACAGCTATATACATTATTTAGATTAAGAAATTCAGGATTGCCTATACCCACTTGTCCCTAAGGTTACAAGTATATTGATAATAGAGATAAAAGGTCCAAAATACGTGAAAAAAAGAATACAAAAAGGTTACAGAAAAAACACGGTATTTCAAAAGTCTTTGAAGAAATGAATTCATATGATCCTTTTATAATTATATTTATTAGGCAGGGGAAAAGTGTATTTTCTATTTTTCTTTGCCTTTATCATTGCGTGATGAAGCTACTGCTCATCATTACCATCGATATTATACTCTTAAATGACTGAACGGTGGTGAAATATATTTCTACTTATTAATCTTTACTCAAGGTTTTCATATTTCCTTTAGAGATGTTGTTGATTCACATTTGGTTCGTTGTGCACGTCCTTGTTTTGATCGTAGATAAAGCGGCTGCTTCAAATCAATGCAAACAATTTGGCGACGTTTTAGATTGTAGAAAAGTTAAAACAACAATGCAAGCCCAATCACTGGCAGATAATATAACAAACTTTGGAATCACCAAATTGCAATTGGACCTTCGATATATAAGACGAGAATTTTTTACTTCAAACTTAACTAGTCTTTCAAGCTTAGAAATGATGAATGGGGAACTTACATCGAGTACCTTCTCTAAAATGAAGAATTTGAAAAAATTGACGTTGGTTAACGTCAGTGGCAAATATTTACCAAATGTTTTCAAAAATTTGCAAAAGTTAAAAGAGATATTTTTCAGCAACATCGATTTTAAAACATACGTTTCTCTTAAGAACTTGAAACACCTTGAATCATTTGAAGTTGATAATTGCAAGAATTTTGACAATAATGTATTCAATCATATGCAAAAGATTACTGTGTTAGTACTTGCAAGCGTTCATATAAACCCTGTGCAACTATCAAAATTTATGCCAGATCTTAAGAAGCTTTGGATACACAATGTAACATATATGAAATCTCAGAAAGAACCTTATTCAGTTATGATTCAGAACTTGACAAAGCTGGTTATTTTAGACATTCATGGAGACAGTTTACATCTGAACAAGCAGATGTTCTCTCAAGTACCATCTATCTATCGATTGGTTTTGTTGGCATATCAACGGATATCCATAGGAGATTATGCATTTCAAAGTCTAACAAAGCTACATGGATTAAGCATCGAAACATACAGTAAAAACATTGCAATTGAGACGCATGGACTTAAGGATCTGTCACCTTCAATGAAAAGAATTTCAATCACATCTTCTGTAATGCCATGCAGCTGTCTGTTACTTAGCTACATCAATGCATTTAAAACAGATCACCATGCAATGATAATAGAAGGGCAATGTATATCAGCAACGCTTGGAGAAAAAGTGAACTTAAAACAGATAACTCAACTTGACGTTTGCCTAAACTCAACATGTGTTACCAACAGCAGTACACCGCATTGTCTCAACGAAATTATGGCTAGAAACATAACAAAGCCCAATATAACTGTAACAACATGTAATGAGACTTTCTGTGGAAATTCATCGTTTGTTTCTACATCATCATCAGGAACAAATAGAACCTTGATTATCAGTTTAGTCTGTGGTGGGTGTGTCTTGCTGCTCATCATTATGGCAGTAATACTTTACGTCGTCTTGAAGCAAAGACAGAAATACAAGGTAAGGTTAATGTTAAATGCATGTATTCAAAAGGTGTTTACTTTACATTTATTCATAGGAAATGAGTAGGGTGTGAGACCTATTAAATATCTGGCCAATCTACATATCAATGAGCTCTCGTAGACAAATAAATGATACAAACAAAACTGGGGAATATTGAATCCATGTTATTAATCCTCTTTATAAGCTTCAATCAAAGCTTTATTAGTTAAACGATTTTTTACAGCTTTAATAAAAAAAAGGCCGGATAATAATGCAAGATAATTGAGATTTAAGTGAATAACTAATAGTAGTATTACATTCTTGACCTTCCATCCGTTACAGTTTGTTTCTTCCGCCCGTCAACCTACTACTGAGATCATATGAGACATGTACGACCTTGCTCAAATTATACCGATGGCCAATGACAGCTTATAATGGAATAACAATCTCCCTTTAAAGCATGTTGAAGTATCAACTAATACTTGTTGGTACTATGGATGGAAGCCCAAGAGCTCAAAGATTCCCGGTATCTAAATACAATAAATCCTGAACTCTGAACCCTCTATCGGCTACTGTTCCCATCACTTTTACCAATTTCTGCAGTCTATTAACTGCAAGTTAGCATTTTGAAATTTACAAAAATGAGTGATGCTAAATTATAATTTCGTTTTTCGTTTGATATTTATGATAGAAGAATGGAAAATATCAGCTTTTCATAGCTACAACTACTTTGTGATTTTTTAGACGTCCGATAAAAGCGCAGTCGGGTCTAAACACGAAAGTGAGGAACAGAAGAAAGATATTCCAAAGATCAATGTTATCTCAATCGATGACACTGCCGAATCTGAAGTGTCTTTCCGAACATTAGATGAAGAGATTAACCCAGGTTTTCTGGGACAAAACCTTTTTAAAGAAAATACACATCAAAACAGAGAATTCTCAAACGATATCACGGAAGGAGTGTATTTCTATGTGACTAGCCAAAACGAGGGTAGTGAGAAAAGTGAAACAAGCTTATACGAAAACAACGTGACGGATAATACATACGTCAGTTACTACGACAGTTCGGAAATTGACTCCGACATCTATGAAAATCAGCAGGATGAAGAAGACAACTACGGCGATATTTCATCAAGTTGTACAAGCGCGTTTGAGGACGGTGACGTCATTCCTTGTAACCCAAATGACAAAGAATTGGCATATGATAATGGATTTTTCGAAAGAGAGCCAACCAGATTGTACGGGAACGTAGAAGCCTGTTTTTATGACGATGTCAGAATTGATAACTCACATAATAATTCTACTGAAGAAGTCACATACGAAAATGGAATGGAGCAGATGCCATATTTTGAAAGACATAACATGGGCTATATTGAATCAGATGTTGAAGTCTAACTGCAGCTTAATGTCCTTTCTCTCTGACTTGCACTGCCATATTTTTAAGTTAATTTGCAGACCTATAAACTATTTAAAAATTCGTTCACAGTAAAAAGACACATTTAATTGTTATGATAAATTTTTACAGCTATTTAAATTACTACCTTACATACATCTCATGTACCAATTTCTAACCAGCTAAATTTGTGGTATAAAACTTGTTAAATTTGTTTGGGACAGCGAGAGTTCAGTCTATACCTCGTTCGTTCAGAAGATTTTAAGAAGCTTATAACAGATACAGTTAGTTGCTGGAGGAATCGTTAGATGTATAGACGAAAATCTTAATAGCCAATGACGTCAATAATTACATCGCTTTTATTCAAACCAAAATCAGTTTACTTTTTACGTATCAGTGCGAATTTGGTTCTACTACGCATGCGATTTGAAAAAGGGAAGCCGTCATGATTAAGATTATTATTTCTCCATATTAATATAAGACTATATATGAAAATGTGTAAATAGATGAAAGCTTTTAATAACTTTCGTTTGTTTTTTGTTGTTGTATGTATCTTTTGCAGACGGGGGTAACTTCGTAGATCTTACAAGTTGAACTTTGCACCAGAGAGATTAAAAAAATCTTTCTTTAATTGATCAATTATGGGTTAGACATGGACTACTTCAAGTAGGTTTATCTGACAATTTGAGTTCATCAAACTTTTCGCAGGAAAGTCTTACGAATATGGTTGAATGAATGAGGCAAACGTAATGCTATGCTCACTTTATAAAGGTTTTAATTTTAAAGTTTTGACGAACTCAATTTGTCACATGAATTGTATGTTTCGATCTGTGCAGGATGTATGTCAAATGTTCCATTGCAACCATATTTTTATATATTTCCCCATAAGGCGAAATATATGTTAAAACCAGCATTTTGTTCTCCATCTTCTCCTCGTTCTCTTTTATAGCCGCAGTTCAGTATTGAACTTTGGCCTAGCCAAGGTAGGTAAGAATAGAGACTAGTCTTAAGTGAAGAGCTAGGAGGATAGAAAAGAGAAGGAGAAACAACTCAAATTTAAAGCCTATTCAAACTATTCAAATTTTGGATTGTTTTTAAATTGAATAGAAACGTAAGCGCGATGCGCTCGTCCCAGTTTTTTCCGCGCAAAAATGATGAAGTTCTATTTTCTCCTAATTGAAGCCTATATCAAAAATATACTAATTTATCCCCTGAGAGACCACTATTAAGCTTTTATCTATTGAAAATAGACCGATATGTCCCTCACTGTGGGTTTCAAAACATTCGGCGTCAAAAACCCGAGAGGAAATTTATAAAAATCGCCATTTTGAGCTTCGACAGGAAGGTGCATGTGCTCTCACTGATCATGTTTTTTTTGAAGAAATACTTGTGCGTGTGTTTTGCGTGATTTATATAATCTTTCTTGTGAATTTATCTGTCAGTTTCTTTTTATTTGAACAGTTTTGATGCAGGATTACGTAAGTTATAAGGATTTGTTTCACAGTGTTTTTACTGTCGTTTTCTTAATATATTTTGCATAAATTAACTTTCAAAAATTTTACTCAGTCAGCATTATGTTTTTACTTACAGCTCTCTGTAATGCCTCTCTGTTATTACTTTTGATTAATACTGTTTCTGTTCTCCAGGAATTCTTTTGAGAAATATTTGTTGTATATAGTTAAAAAATAAAAAGTTGGTTGCTCATGGATTTGTCACTTTTAGGTATTTCACAGTGTGTTGTTGCTAGCCACTGGCAACTTGGTATATTGTAAATGCATATTTTGCCCTTTCCTAGAGCATATAATCTAGAATTGATATTGTCAAAAATTATTAAAAAAGAAGAAAAAAACGACCATGAAGGAGTGTTTTGGTGTAGTAGTTGAACATGAAGAACCAAATGTGTACCCTCAGTAACCTCTGTAGTAGTTAGTAGCTTCGCAAGAAGAGTTCAAAGGATTGAATCACAACAACCTAAGTATGTTGGGGATGCTCCTGAATTTTCAATACATGATGATTCGTGTGATATCTGTTTTGTGCCTGCTAAAACATCATTAAGATTAAGTGAGAATTAGTAAACAAACATAGCATTTCTACAAGAACAGCAAGACCACGGAACTGGTGATTTTAAAATTGACTCAGAGGAAGAAATAACAATAGAGCCCCTGGATGAGTTTAACGAATTCGAAGAATTTAAGATAAAAGTCTGGACGATATTTTAGTGGAAGATTTTCAAGAGTAAAATCTGCTTCCCCTGAAATCACATTTATTGACGAAAAATATCGTGAAGTAGCTGGACTACGAAACATAGTCACAACTGAGCTTGTGTGTCAATCGTGTGTCAAATGTTTTTAAGAAGAAGTCGTTCTTCGAAAAACATATTTGAGATGTGCTAAACTATTTTACTTATATAGCTATTATTTTTTTGCTAGCTACCTAGTGTAGTAGCTACCCACTGTATTATTTTTTTATTCATGTAAAAAAAGTTCTTCATTTAGCTAGGTGACCTTATAGTGTTTTAGTTTGTTAATGATGAGGTCTCAAACTATGACTGTTTTAACCTTTCTTATATTTTACTGGTTCATCTATATAAATGTTTTAACTCCCTACTAAGGTTTTACTTTCAACTGTATATATGCATGCTTAAAGGTGTACAGATTTTATATGTCCTGATGATGATTTTATTCGACGTTTTTATTTAAATCTTGTTATCTTATTTTACTTTGAATTTTAAAGTTTCCAAGATGCATAAATTCGGAATTGATTTCTTGTTATATGTTTTGAAACTATGATATCCATGATTATTTTAATAACTAGTATCCCGGGTAAAACTTTTTACCGAACTTAACTTCGAAAACATTAGGTCAAATCCACCATTCCCGTGTACGTACCCCGTAACGAAAAAATAAATCGTAGAATCGTAACTCAAAAGTGTACCCATGTTGTAGAGCTCGAAAAGCTGATCAAAAAAGTGAATGGGATCGTTTCGGTACGACCAACCGTTGCGGAGATATCGCTGACCAAAGATTTCGATGACGTCATATCCGCAGTACCAAATAAAATTTAGGCCCAAATGATGCGTCACCCCATCACCCGTATCTCTGACCCCAAAAAACGTCAGTTATCCCTATTGGTTCTTGAGATATTTCCCCAAAAACGTCGCGTTCGATTGGGGATGCAATGCAATGATTCCCCGTGATCATAAAAAACTGACGTCAAATGATGCCACGTGCTTTTGGAATGATCGTGAAAAAAGTGTCTGTCCCTCTACGTGGTTTTACGCGCACATAAGAAGACGATGACCGTAAATTTAAACTAAATATATCACTCTCTAAAATAAAAGTGGGATGCACAACGCGGATTATTATAATAAGACTAGTATCTCGCGTAAAAGTTTTTTACAGCTATAATTTCGAAAAGGATGTGTCGAAAATAGGCGACCAAAAATTAAATCACAAAATCGTGACTGGAAAGTGTTCCCATGTTGTAGAGCTCCAAAAGCTGATCAAAAAAGTATATGGGATCGTTTCGCTACGATCAACTGTTGCAGAGATATCGTCGATCAAAGATTTTAATGACGTCATATCCGCAGTACCAAATAAAATTTAGGTCCAAATGTTGCGTCACCCCGTCACCCGTGTTGCCGACCCCAAAAAACGTCAGTTATCGCTATTGGTTCTCGAGATATTTCCCCCAAAACGTCGCGTTCGATTAGGGATGCAATGCAATGGCTCCCCCGTGATACGACAAAAATAACTGACGTCACGCAGCGTGCTAATATACTAATCGTCAATTGTCAATGGTCTAACGAAAAAATGACCACGATTAAGAAAATTTTGACCGTAAATTTAGAAAAAACAAAACACTCTCTAAAATAAAAGTGGTATGCACAACGCGGATTAGTATATATAGACTAGTATCTCGCGTAAAAGATTTTTACGACTTTAATTACGAAAAGAATCTGCAGAAATACGACGCGTTCCCGTGTGTGTACCCCGTGACGAAAATTTTAATTACCGAATTCGAAATGGAAAGTGTACCCATGCTGTAGAGCTTGAAAAACTGAGCAGAAAAATGTATGGGATCGTTTTGCTACGACCAACCGTTGCGGAGATATCGTCGATCAAAGGTTTTGATGACGTCATATCCGCAGTACCAAATAAATTTTAGGCCCAAATGTTGCGTCACCCCATCGCCCGTGCCACCAACCCTAAAAAACGTCAGTTATCCCAATTGGTTCCTGAGATAATTCCCCAAAAACGTCGCGTTCGATTGGGGTTGCAATGCAATGATTCCCCCGTGATGCGATAAAAATAACTGACGTCACGCCGCGTGCTATTATACTAATCGTCAATATTATCAATGGTCTAACGAAAAAATGACCACGATTAAGAAGATTTTGACCGTAAATTTGAGAAAAAACCAACACTCTCTAAGTTAAATGTGTTACACACGCACGCGAATTAGTATAATAAGACTAGTATCTCGCGTAAAAGTTTTTTACGGCTTTAATTTCGAAAATAATGTGACGAAAACAGGTGACGAAAAATTAAATCACCGAATCTCAATAAGAGACCGTGCCCATGTTGTAGAGCTTGAAAAACTGATCAAAAAAATGTATGGGATCGTTTCGGTACGACCAACCGTTCCGGAGATATGGTCGGTCAAAGATTTTAATGACGTCATAGCCGCAGTACCAAATAAAATTTAGCCCCAAATGTTGCGTCACCCCATCACCCGTGTTGCCGACCCTAAAAAACGTCAGTTATCGCTATTGGTTCTCGAGATATTTCCCCATAAACGCCGCGTTCGATTGGGGTTGCAATGCAATGGCTCCCCCGTGATACGACAAAAATAACTGACGTCACGCCGCGTGCTATTATACTAATCGCCAATTATCAATGGTCACGTTCGTTCAGTTTTGCGTGCAGGCGGAATGTTATTATGCGCATGCGTCAGCGAGATTATGAAAAATCAACATGGAAACTTCTGATGAAAGATTTTGAGTAGTTTCATATACCTTCTTAAAATTAGGAAATTTATCATTTTCGTTAATAAAATGCGAAAGCAGGTGCTTTTTTTGAATTAAATAAGACCACAGAATAGACAGACACAGCTATCATATTCGATTTTCGATTGAATCGATAGCTATTCTCTGATTTACTACAGAGACGTGCTCTCAGGCATAGCATCATCAAAACGACAAAAATGAAGCATCAAAATATTTTTTAAGTCAAGAAACACAATTTAATTCGAAACATCTATCTTTTATCTAGTTTTCCTGAAAATTCCACGTTGGTGTCAGTTTTTTTAAGGATGTTATCGGAAATATCGTCAACCACCTCAATATGGCCACCCTCTTGAAGTACATTTGAGAAATTTAGTAGATCGTGTGGAAATAGCCTGAAAAAAATCCTTTTTAAAATTATACTTTTACTTTACAGAATAAAAGATAGCATTCTGAGTTGACTGGTGTCAGGATAGAGCAGGGATCTACCCCAAAAACATGCATGCTTGACTTGAATTGCCATTCAAATTGGAGGAATATAGAAACTTTCGTGAACACACAGAGAGGATCACACCTTTACTGAGTGGTCTGGAAACTCCCAAATATGTTATCTGCAATTCTGTGAAAACATAAGCGAAAGGCAGACCGCAGAAAAAATCCACAAAAGGGGAAGATAAAAAAAAAATGTTTGGTCAAAATCTGAAATCTTCTGAACACATCAAAACACTCCTTCCCTTTGTCATTGCCTGATAACATGAACCCCACACTATCTGCTGAAAACCCACAGAACTGTGCAAACATCCTTTGTGTTTTACATTGAATTTACAACCTATTCAGCTATGAAATGTAAACACACACAATGTGCCTTTGCTGCCTGACAAAATGGAAAGACAGAAACAAAATGTCCATCCCGCAGTGCAAACTTTACTTATGTTTTCACTGATAGTAATGTTAAACAAATGACTAAATGCTTTAGAGTGAGGTTTGAAATTGGATGTGAAAAAACCTAAAATTATTTGAAAACACAGCAAAAAGTTAACAATGAATTTGAATGTATGAAAAAGCAATTCCTGAGAATGTAGTGCTACATGTCATCAAGCAGGAAATTTCAAGAACTAATTCCAATGTCATATCATTTAAATCTGGTTGATCTAAGTTAAACTAGACAAATTAAGTATTATACACATTAATAAAAAAACATATAATTTTTCTTTTCCAGCCAATTTTTTTGACAACAACAACAAAAGCATAATAATGTCGTAAGTAAACTGTTTCAAAGTTTCTATGATTATTCATTCCAAACCTTGTTCCAAGGTTACACTGAGATGTGAAAAGACTACGAATCATAACAAGATTCCAGTGTATCTTCAAAAGCTTCACCAAAAACACAGCATTATTGTACGAAACAAGTGAGGAATTGTCATAGAATTTGATACATCCTAATCAACAAGCTACATCTGTATCTTCAGAGATTGTTAATTCTTCAACGGTTTCCTCCTCAACATTCTCTACATGAACAATGTCCCTTTAGAAATGATTACTTCTTCAACGGTTTCGGCCTCGATAATAGTCACAAATTTCTGACAATACTTTATGAATTATCTATGTTCACAAGCATCAATTTCCTTTTTCTTATGCACTCCTTGTGAATTGAATATTTTACTTCAATAACCTTTTCCATTTTCATACTGAATATTGTTTATATATTTATTACATTACCTGCTAGAAAACAATGAAACGTTAAAACATTATTCTGGTAAAGTCAAATAAATATATATTGAATGCATAAATCACAAGTTTTTTATCCATCAATGTCTCCAGAATCAACATTTGTTAGAGAGTAAAACGAATTTCTGAAGCTTCTTCGAAAAAATAGTAACCCAATGTATATCTATAAAAGCTGACTTCATCATAAGGTATAGTAAGGGAATGAATAAACAGTCTTTCAGAAAAACTCTTTGACTTTCAAGGCTTCCTTGTTCAGAATAAATCTGTTTTCATTCACTTGATTTACCACTTTAGAAATTAAATTATTCGAAAGCTTTCAATATACTAATCGAGATGGGACTGCTTAAAAACAGATACCATGAAACAAGTGAAACGTCAGTGCTACTCAAATGATCAAGAAATTTTAAAAACTCGTATTACATCTGCTGGATTCAAGAACTGGGTTTCTCCCAGTTAATGACACCACAGCAGACAAAAAAGAAAATGCAAAGGTTCAAAATACATTCATTTTTGTATATGGCTTATTAGTAGTTAAAACAATTTCACATTCACAGTCTTTCTTGAAGTAAAGTGTTCCTGAATGAAGGTTTTTGGTGCTTGATCTGAGAGCCATCTTTGAACCAAAACAAATACCCATAAAAAACTGACACCATATCAAATTATGCACCATCTACTTCATATACCTTAATACTACCAATACATATTCAACAAACCCTCTGAAAAATTTTTTTTGTGATATATTTCAGCAATTAGTCAGTATACCCTCTGGGAAATGCAGTTTGTACAGTGCTCGCTTTGCTGATCCTGTACTCTTCCCCACGTGAGTAGAATTTAAAAAAATAATTTTAAAAGTGAAAGTAATGACTTGTGTCTGCGATGACATTCGGTCAGCGGTCTCTAACCGTTTTAAATATGCTTTTTATTACATATTCATCCAGAAAAACAAATAAAAGCAATCTCTCTTCCAGTCCACTCCGCCATCTTTAACAGCTTTTTCAGAGAAAATGTTCGCACATGCGCATAATAACTTGCCGCACACAAATGAACGTGTGGTCTAACGAAAAAATGACCACGATTAAGAAGATTTTGACCGTAAATTTAGAAAAAACAAAACACTCTCTAAGTTAAATGTGTTACACACGATTGCGAATTAGTATAAGTAGACTAGTATCTCGCGTAAAAGTTTTTTACGACTTTAATTTCGAAAAGAATCTGCAGAAATACGACGCGTTTCCGTGTGTGTACCCGTGACGAAAATTTTAATTACGGAATTGGAAATGGAAAGTGTACCCATGTTGTAGAGCTCGAAAAACTGATCAAAAAAGTGTATGGGATTGTTTCCCTACGATCAACCGTTGCAGAGATATCGTCGATCAAAGATTTTAATGACGTCATATCCGCAGTAACAAATAAAATTTAGGCCCAAATGTTGCGTCACCCCGTCACCCGTATCGCGGACCCCAAAAAACGTCAGTTATCCCTATTGGTTCTCGAGATATTTCCCCAAAAACGTCGCGTTCGATTGGGGATGCAATGCAATGATTCCCCGTGATCATAAAAACATCTGACGTCAAATGCCACGTGCTATTATACTAATCGTGAATGTGTCTTGCGTGGTCTAACTGCCGCTATATAACCATGATTAAGAAGATTTTGACTGTTAAAAAACAAAAAAACAATCACTCTCTAAGTTAAATGTGTTACACACGCACGCGAATTAGTATAATAAGACTAGTATCCCGGGTAAAACCTTTTTACCGAACTTAACTTCGAAAACATTAGGTCAAATCCACCATTCCCATGTACGTGCCCCGTGACGAAAATTTTAATTACGGATTCGTGACTTAAAAGTGTACCCATGTTGTAGAGCTTGAAAAACTGATCAAAAAAATGTATGGGATCGTTTCGCTACGACCAACCGTTAGAGAGATATCGCTGATCAAAGATTTCGATGACGTCATAGCCGCAGTACCAAATAAAATTTAGGCCCAAATGATGCGTCACCCCATCACCCGTATCGCTGACCCCAAAAAACGTCAGTTTTCCCTATTGGTTCTTGAGATATTTCCCCAAAAACGTCGCGTTCGATTGGGGATGCAATGCAATGATTCCCCGTGATCATAAAAAACTGACGTCAAATGATGCCACGTGCTTTTGGAATGATCGTGAAAAAAGTGTCTCTCGCCTCTACGTGGTTTTACGCGCACATAAGAGGACGATGACCGTAAATTTAAACTAAATATATCACTCTCTAAAATAAAAGTGGGATGCACAACGCGGATTATTATAACAAGATATATTCCCCTCACTGTTAGGAGAAACAGTTTGTGATCAAAAACTATTACATCATGAGTTGTAAGCCAATAACATTTCGCCCGGATTGTTTTTTGAAAAACCAATCGCATTGCTACTGCTTAAATTATGTTAAATTATTTCTTTGTTCAAAGAAAGATTATGCAGTTAACCGCTAATTTTAAAATTTAGATTTGAATAGAGCCACACGCTAGCGCATCGAGCTTATTACAATGGAAAAACTAGAGTTGTTTCTCCTTCTCTTTTTCTATCCTCCTAGTGAAGAGTGAACAATCTTTTTTAGTCAGTGCAGTTGGGCAATGGAAGCTTTTATGCTTTTTGCTAACTTTTAAGATGATTCAAGAGTTAAAACGTTAAAAGATGGAAATAAATCGTTTTAGTTCAGTGCTTTCCTAAAAGTTTTGTAAAAAATTTTGAATGGACACCTAAAAACATACAAAAGCGATATCGATATGACACGGACGTTTTGTTTTTGTACATAACAATGTTACGATGGATGGTAATTAAATGCTTGGGACAGTTGAGCATTGCAACTGTGATTTCATGACGAAGTTGAAAGTCCATTATTAAAAGCCAGGCTGGAGATTTAGTTTTATTTTGCATCCTGATATATAGTAGCCCAACTGAAAACACATGATGTATACAGCAATGTGAAATAAACCGTTCTTATATGGAGAACAACCAGTACATAACAAAAGCTACAAGTAAAAACGTGATGCCGTATATGCGAAAATAAGTTCAGAAAACCAATTACGTATAATATTTTAATTCACAGGATTGAGAAAGAATCTGGTTGAGTGTACTTTCCTGGATAGTTATTTAATCCAGCAGTAGAAACATATATTACTATAGACAGGACACATAGCCTAACAATCTGACATTCTGGGTAATGTTTATTTTCTCAATGGAATTTGGTAGAGGAGACCTCAGACTACCAAAATCTGTCAGGTGAGTTTTTTGAAAATGCCTGTATGTCACGTGATTGATTACGTCATAAATTACGGTCAGTAAAAATTTTATCTTCTCAAAAGTCATATTATTATACATCAATCGAAAGATCTTTTAAAATGGAACAAAATTTGTATAAAAACATAAGCCTGAAAATTTAGTCCTGAGGTTTTTTAGGTCCTTAAAAATTTTGATGACGTCATAGAAAAGGACTAGAAAAAATCTTGCAAATAAATTTAATTCGCTAATTTTCGACTAATTGTGACATATAACCCCTCAATTTTGGTCAGAATTTGATTTCTGATCTTTTCCACATTAAGTAAATTCACTGAGCAAAAAATGCCGACTCAGCAGTTTCATTTCTTTTCATAAAAAAGTTTTCACTTCGGCATTTTGATAATATAATATGTTGAATGATTAAATGCGGAGATAAAATAAAGTTTGAATTACAAGTAATTTAAGGAAGGAAGTCGCTATCCAAAATATCACATTGTTCGTCCTGTGAAGTTGTGAAGTCTTGTTCCCATTCTGAATCTGACAACACTTCCACTGCATCTGCATTTGATTGCCACTCTGAGTTTGCTGAATATCCACCTTCTGTTGCAGGCTGTTCAAAGTGCTTTCCTGGCATGGGTCTGAAGCCCTTTGCTGAAGGCGCGATTGTTTCTTCATCACTTGTCTCAACTTTTGTGTCCGCTTCGTTTCCTGATGCTCGAGACAAAACTCTCTTATTGCTCTTCTCAGATTTTTTCGGCTTCATCAGTGATGGAGATAGTTGCTTGCCTGTGAACCATTTAGGAGTCAAATGTTTAACCTTCTCTTCGTAATTCCAGTCGCATTGCTTTGGATCTGGCCTTAAAATAAAAAGTTTACACGTTTCAACTCTTTCTCTATGGATTGCGGATCGGCTGGAATCTGCAGATGATTTTGTCTTCAAATTTTTGTAAATGCGAATTCTTGGCTCAACATAGTTTTCATTAGGTTTCCCACTATACATAACTGTTTGTACGAATACCTATGCATCATCCAAGACTCTCTCCGACATATGTTCATTTTTGCCCAATTCTTGGATAAACGAACATTGATGTTCATTCCTCATTATCTTTTTAAGCAATTTGACCTTTCCGATGTTATATTTGTATGCAGTTGTATCGCAACCTATGACAGCATGGATCTGCGGTAGAGCACAGCAAACTTTGGAGCCAAACTTTTCAATGACTTTTCGAATTTTAACGAATTTTTCACTGTCAATGCGCATAAACCATTCTTTCTCTGGTTCGCACATCTGCATCGCATGAACTAGCAATACAAAAACATCAGTGCCCTTGGCAATGACAACTACTGGTGTATCTTCAGAGTTTGCATGCCATATCATTCTAGTGTCTGCCTCTTCGTGATTGCATCTTGGCAAGATTTCTACATTGCTTCTTGAAATTCTCCATGCTTCGTCTTTAGAAGTTATTATAAGCGGAATTTTCAGAATTCCTCTCCCCTCTGCACTTTGAAAGAATTCAGTAACCATTTGAATAGGTCCTCCTTGTTTGCATCATTATGGAAAAACTCTTGCCAGCTCTTACTTTGGGGCATTTTTTGCTTTACACTTTCTATAGGCACACGTCTTGACGATTCTCCTCTCTTTTCTCCTGTACTCGTTTTTGTTTCATTTTCTAAATACTGGTCGTTGGCGATTTCTAGTTGTATTGCCTTTGCGTCTTGAGGGCGCTTGGCATATTGAAGAACACTCTTGAACCAAGCTTTGTACGTTTCTTTAGGTTTGATGCAACGAAACAAGGCCATTCCATCAATGATCCATCTTGCGTTTTCTGGCGGTGCTTCAACAAGTGAATTTGACTCCTTGATCATGAAATTGCGAAGTACAGCTTTATCTCCTTGATGCAGTGTGCCATTAGGAGTAGCAAGGCTAAGAGGTATGGTTGTGATTGGATACGCGAATGCTTCTTCAACAGATGCAGCTTTTCCAACCAGAAGCCCAAAAGCTTGACGATCTTATTTCAATATTGAGACCGCTTTTGGTGTTTCTTTGGTTTCTCAATACCACTCTGCAACTTCTAGGTGAAAAGAAACTCTCTTTACCATCGAAAAGACGATTCTTCGTGAATTCTTTGAACCGCTCATTTCCAGTTTCAGGAGCATTTAGAACATCATTAATCACCTTCACGTCCACCTCGGTGCCAGTGCATATCAATTTGGCTGGTCCATCTGAAAATGGGTTAACCTTGTAGGCTCGGAGCTTTTCTTTCAAAGAGTGCACATTCCTGTGGTGATTTGTTTTTCCAGAATCTGTTAGTTCTTTATGAGTAGATGACGTCTTGATTCTCAATTTTTCTCTCATAGCTGTCCTCAGCTTTGCATGAATGTGCATTGTCTGGACCCACTTGTTAGTAATGTCTACGTTGGTGCTATAGCCAGATCTAAATGGCCCGGCTGTTCCTTTAGTTTCTCGGTTATACATTTATCACCAGAATAGTTAGCACCAATCCCATGGGTTCTCAGGTCTTCGTAAGCTGCATCATTGCTTGTTTTAAGGTCGGCAAGCATTACATGTTGGTAAGACAAACATGAAGCAATTTTCACGAACTGCTGATACCAATGCTAGCATGGAAGAAACATCTCGAAGAAAGTCAACTGTCATATTTCTTTCTGTTCCCCCACTGGTACTTGTTACATTTAAAAAGAAGTCTTTGAAGCCTTCTAGCTCAGCAATCTTTTCAACCTGTTCAGATGAGGGTTTACGTCGTAGTGCAATCAAATTCTCGAGGAGCTGGGGACGGCATTTCTTTGTAGCAATTGGTGACATTTTTAGCATGAAACTGGACAAGGGCATCGAATGCTTCTTTAAGAACCCGCATACATCGATAGTAGTGTTTTCCACTGAACGCCTGGTCAGCCGATCTTCCTGATATCGTACCAGAATCTATAAACCACTTCTTGTATCCCATGCACGAGTGTCACTTATAGATCAACCGCTGCCTAACTCGCTTATGTATTCTCACACAACGTAGAAATGAAACTGCTGAGTCAGCGTTTTTTGCTCAGTGAATTTACTTATGTGGAAAAGATCAGAAATCAAATTCTGACCAAAATTGAGGGGTTACATGTCACAATTAGTCGAAAATTAGCGAATTAAATTTATTTGCAAGATTTTTTCTAGTCCTTTTCTATGACGTCATCAAGATTTTTAAGGACCTAAAAAACCTCAGGACTAAATTTTCAGGCATATGTTTTTATACAATTTTTGTTCCATTTTAAAAGATCTTTCGATTGATGTATAATAATATGACTTTTGAGAAGATAAAATTTTTACTGACCGTAATTTATGACGTAATCAATCACGTGACATACAGGCATTTCCACAAAAGTCACCTGACAGATTTTGGTAGTCTGAGGTCTCCTCTACCAAATTCCATTGAGAAAATAAACATTACCCTGAATGTCAGATTGTTAGGCTATGTGTCCTGTCTACTATGGATGAATTCCATGATCACGTACACTGTTTTGATGCTATAGCTATATGATATTGCAATATGATAATGCAACTTCGCTTCCATTAACGTATTTTTGCCGTTTGTTCAACGTCATAATGACAACGTTGTTTAGTCAACTTATTTTTAACCTATTTTCAACGTTTAAATTATGACGTCGATCCTATTGACCAAACTTTCTAAGTTTTTCCAACGTTGAAAATACTACGTCGCTTCCATTAACTTATTTCGGACTTCTGCTTGACGCTCCAATAATGACATCGATCCTATTGACCAAATTACAAGGTTTTTCTTGTAATTTTATTCTTTATGGAACTTCAAATAGCTATATTGCTTTTGTTTATTCATTTCTCATGCGTTTCAAGGTTTAAATAATGACATTTCTTGGGAATCGCCTCAAGCAGACAGGGCACTTTGATACTAGATGCTAGGGCCTAATGGGTTGAGCATAGAGACAAATTCTTGCAAATAACGCAATGGAATGTTTTCCAAAGATCTTCTTACAATAATTCATAAGTCTAACGAAGGTTACATTTACACGTACATTGTGCAGAGGAAACATCTTTGGCTATGTTCACCCTTACCAGTTCCATTACGTCCAAAAGCGCACTTTACAGTTTTGTTAATAATGTCAAAAATCGAGTAAATACACAAATAGCAAGTAATAAAAAAATTTCGAAACTTTTCGTGGGCTTATATTTTTCGTCGGAGGAAAATAAAGAGCGACGAAAATTTGAACCGATTTCTTTGCATGTGTAGCTTACTGCCAAACATTCAAAAGATTAGTATTACTAAAGTAACCCCTAATGGCGAACACTTCTAGGGACCGTCTACGGAATTAGAAAGACTGAATTAGTGCACCATCTTAATCGACCATTAAAAATTTAATTACATTTTTCCAAGACATTTTCCTTATTTTTTCAAAAACCACTTTTTCATTTTTCACAAAAATTTACTAGCCGAAAAAACTTGAAAATGGCTTTCCATTCATGTAAAAATTATTTTGAAATTCGGTATATTCATTTAAAAGAACAGATTTGAAATCTCCGTTTCCAACATTATGAAACACACTGTACAACATTTTTGTCATGGGGTCATTTATTTTCCAGTTATATGTCATCAAGAAATTACAAATTTACTCATTAAATAATCAAACGGTTGGTTGAAATTTAATTGACCTTTGCGGCAAATTAATCACAAATTTCCAATCGACTTGATTCCCCTCGACAAATCTGAAGCAGCCCGCCAAATTGAATAGAACGTTCGAAAAGCTGAAATCAACAACAATTTTCGAATTCTCTGATGATTTCACAAAAGAAATTGACATTTTAATTAATATTTCTCAAAAGAACGTTTCTTAAAAAATACTGTTATGACAATAGAATACAAGTTTTATTTCTTTGAGTTTAAAGAAACTTGAATGCAAAGTGATTTGCCTTTTACATGTGATACACTGGTAACATCATGTTTATTTGTGAAATTTGAGATTAATTTCCCTTAATTGTTATTCAAAATTTTTAAATCTTCCTTGCCATTACGAATAACAGCAGTGTATATAAATGTTAGATATACAAAAGCTAGAATCAGAAATCAGGATATATGAACAGCTCATCGTTTCTTCAAAAGTGTTTTCTAATGGAACATTTCATTTCTAAATGATAAGTATAAGTCAAAGTTATAATTTTGAGAAGCATACAGTGCTTAGTTTATCCTAATTTACAAACATTTTCACACATAGTTTTATGAATATGTTACGGAGATTGTGATAAATTCGGGAATTATGCATATTAACCAATTATTTTACATAATTCCCGAAAGGGCAGGTTAGATTGGGTTAGGGTTAGGGTTAAGGTTATTATGCCTAATAACCGGGGAATATGCATAATTTCCAATTTATCATATTACTCGTAAAAAAAGCAACATATGCTTTTGGGCCTAGGAGAGTTAATTTAGAGTTAAAAGATTTGCCTAGGGTTGCTTATAAACTGCTTGGCTATAGAAACAACTACGTGTAAAGGTTATACTTACTCGCGCTTATCTTTTCTCTTTTTGAGAATTTCTGCGAATACACCTGCAGCAACATCTGTTAAAAAAGAAAAAAAATCATGACTCTAATCCAAGTAAATTCATAATCGTTAGATATAAATAACGAAGCCATAGTTTGAATAGTAAAATAAAGAAACAATATTCATAAAATTAATTTATTGCAAAGCTTTTCGTAAAATACTTTTACATCTTCAGGCATTACAATGTAATGCGTTAGATGTTTCGTTAGATGTTTTTGCTGTGTTCAATCATATCTGCTGGCATACACATTATTAACTACTCAAAGAAATAAATGAGAAATGTATTAAAAACAAAGTATTGAAAACAAAGCTTCATTTGGCTCAAAAACTCTTTGGTAATATAACGGCCAATAGAAATACAAGTTATATACACTTTTTTTTTATCGAAAATAAGGCTCTTTCGAAGTGTCCGAACATGTAAGTCATGTATTCCGTGTCATGTCAGAAAAAATTTTTTATTCTTTGACATTTTGAAACAAGTTTTCACATTAGAATATGTCAATGGACTGAGAGAAAAAAATTTCGTCAAGCTTTTTGGAAAATTAGGTGCAGTTGCTATGGAAACAGGGAAAAAGAGGAAAATTTAGCCAAAAAATGGTTTCACGCTGGCTCAAAAAACTCATGCTTCTGAGGTTCAATGAATTTGAGATTTTGCACACTGTTAGTAGAGAAGTAGAACTATGTCGCAAACCACAGAAAAAATCTGAAGGTTTTGAAAATACAAAATGGCGGCATTTTGTATTATTGGTATTTTTTTCCAAATATTTGACGTCATATCTTAAGAACTAATTATCATTTGCTACTTTTTTTTGGTTTGCATCATAGATCTACAGGAGACAAAGCTTTCCTGAAAATTTGAGATTAAACGTATAAGTAGTTGGTAAATTATGCGAGCCGGGAGCTTCAAAAACCATTATTTGAGAAAATTGCATTTTAAAAAAACATTTTCAGAATTTCTTCTTCTACCACTCTCCACGAAAATTATCATAACTTAAGTTCTAGAAGGAATTTTCGCATTCTGTTTTCGGAATTTGTTCACCAATAGATATTTCTAACAGTTTATCAAAAAATATTTTTTTCAACAAATTAAAAGTTTTTGGGGGTTCTACCACCTTAAGTGCAGTGACTGTTAGAATGATAGATTACTGATAGACTATAGAATGCAATAGTACAACATTCAAAGTTTTAAGTGACATATCTGTTTCATATATTATAAGATTATCACGTTTTTTCACAATTTTGGAAAATGAAATTGTCTCTCTAACCCAACGTTAGCAAGTAAATCTATTTTTAAAACCTGTTTTTCGGAATAAAAGTAATGTATTTTGAGTTGGAATTGTTCTAAGTACTGTAAAAAATTAAAAAAACAAAACATTTCTTAGACCGAAGACATATAAGCATTATTTGAAAAAAGAGGGAAATTCAATATCAGATTGTCTCCTTACCATTGATTCTCTTATCATTCCTGGCTTCTTCAAAAGGTTTCCAATCATTAAAACTGGTTGTGTCATGGTTACAATCCAATACGTTAATACTACATCGAACGACTTTTCCTAAATATTAAAGAAAAATCATGTGCTTTAATGATGTTATAATGTATCCTAATTCTCCTGGAAAAAAAACTTAAAAATAAGGTTTCACTAATTGCTAAGTAAACAAGGTGGTAAATAAAAAGCAATAGATAAAACTAAACAAATGCAAATCCAAATGGTTCTATTTTAAGCTCGCGTGATGAAAATAAAATTTGAATTGTAGAATTGAAATAATTAGTCAGCGGCTTTGGCCAGCTGACTATTGGAATAGGGTTTCGTCGTCGTCATCTATATTTTTTATTAAATTTTTACTTCTTGTTTAGTAATATTCAAGTGAAAAGAAGACCGAGTGCGAATCATAAGATTAACAAATGCCGCTGACTTGCTGCCGTAATCGGCTGCATTTTTGCTTTTCATGTATTGCTGTAAAAAATTAATGTATTTACCGGTTTCTGTCATTGATACAGACATTGATAAAAGTAGAAATGCAACAATAGTCTTCATGGTTGTAGTTTAGTAACCACCACCGCAACCGAAGTAAGATGTCAACTAAAGTGACCATGGAAGTCAACGATCATCTATCCGTGCTTATAATCTAATAACCGTTTATTTTTTGTTTTGTTTAATTTTATTATTAGGTTCACTAATTGATGTTATATAATAATAATCAGTCTTTAAAAGCAAACAAATGATTACTCAAGCTAAAGAAAAAACCTAAAAGAAAAAATGGTTAGTTTAAGCTTGTAAAAATGGCTATATACAAGAAAGAAAACCGACATATTTCAAAATTGCATGGAAGAAAAAAAGGATTAACCTTCATGCTTCTATTACAAATGGTGCAGAACTTTGTACACAATCATCTACACTTAAGATAAAGGTTTACTTGCGTCATTGAGTAATTAAAAGTTTGAATTCAATTGTCCTGATTTTTCTGCTCGCAATCCAATTAAAATTCAATGAGCTTCACTTTAATTGACCAATTAAATGGAGTTTCCGGAGATTGCTGAACAACGTTCAACTGGGATAATCTACGTATAAACATGTATTTTGCAGTCAACTGCAAATTTGATTCTTATGCGACTGCATTTTGCCCAGACGGCAAATCCGTCAAAAAGTCAATGCGACGAAAAGCATTTTTATTGAAATTGCGTACATACTTCTATAGAAATGAACTTCTTCGTCGGGTTTTTTTAACAACTGTGCCGGCTGTGTATATTTGATCAAGAGAACAAGAAGTCGCTTGGCTTGAAGACTTCAGGACGTAACAGAACGATGCATATCTGGTTTCAAAAATACAACTGGCCAACTTGCCAAATTACGGTCAAATCTAACACAATCACTGGCAAATTCAAAATCAACATCTTCCATTTGTGCTTTGTACAAATTTTTATGAATATTAAAGAACTTTCAAAATTCGGTACAAATTTGGCCCAAATTGTCCATTTTTGGTCAAATCAGACAAAATGACTGTCAAATTTGAAATCAACACCATTCAAATGTGATCTGCGCAAAATTTTGTGAAATTTGAACTTTCTAAATTTGGTCCAAATTTGGCCTAAATTGCCCAATTCTAGTCAAACCTGGGAAAATCATTTTCAAATTCGAAATGAGCACCTTTCAATTGTGCTCTGTGCAAAATTTCATGAAAATTGGCGTACTGGAAGTCCGAATTTGACCAAATTTGCAAATTCGGCAATGATGTCATGTAAACGCCTCACAAAAACGTTCATAACTTGGAGTAGTATAGTTTGTTCACTTATTTATTAAACTTTTTTGTTCCTGTGCTCTTTTCCATTTTCTAGTTAATGTTGAAATAACATGAATATGAGGTTGAAATAAGACCGCTATGATGTCGGTGTCATCGACGATGAAATTTGTGACGTCGATTCCATGTTGAAACATAGTCGAAATTGGGTTGTTTCATCGACGTAGAAATTCAGTCGAGTTACCGACTTCGTCGATATTGTTTCAAACAACGTTTATATGTGCCGACTGGGATAGATATACTGTCAATTTTCCTTACAAGACGCATGTAAATCATAACATATTCCAACATAACAGCCTGTAAATTAAATCAAGCGAGAACAAGAACTTCCACTTTCAGCTATGTAGTGATTTGGTTATGGATGTATATTTTAACTATCAAAATATGTTTGTTTTTTTTTTTCATTTGGGATTTATGAAAGTCACATAGTAAGTGTGTGTGAACATAATTTTTTGAATCCGAGATGTTTATTCTGAATATTTGAATTTAAATTTATAAATTTTTCATCTATGTCCTTCTCAATTTTGAAAATAACTTTTTTCATTCCTAATTTGAAATGCTACGTATAATACTGAATTGGTTTTTGATTGACTGTGATAGTACTTTGCTTTTTTTTCCCCAAAGTATTTTTAATACTACATAACATAGAATGAAAGTTAGATTTGACAATTTTCTTTTCCTATTTTGCAGACCTGGTATACAAATTTTTATACAAATTTGATTGTATAATGTTGTTAGCTTTATCCAATTTACAAAAAGATCTGTTGAATTACATTGTTTTCTTGTGTTTTTGTGGCATAAAGGATAGGAAACTTTTCAAGCTTCAATAAAGATCATATCCCAGCGGGCACAAGACGTCTTTGAGACGTCTCATTTTAATCGTAAAATGGTCGTTTGCTTTCCAGATCATTTTGCGACGTCGTAGGGACGTCTGAAACGGGACGTCGCAGTTGGGATCCTTTTACGACGTTTTTAGGACGTCTTTATACGGATTGAATAACGACCTTTGAAACAATTATAAACTTAAGATCATTTTGGGACGTCGTAGGGACGTCTGAAACGAGACGTCGCAGTTGGGATCCTTTTACGACGTTTTTAGGACGTCTTTATACGGATTGAATAACGACCTTCGAAACAATTATAAACTTAAGATCATTTTGGGACGTCGTAGGGACGTCTGAAACGGGACGTCGCATTTGGGATCCTTTTACGACGTTTTTGGGACGTCTTTATACGGATTGAATAACGACCTTCGAAACAATTATAAACTTAAGATCATTTTGCGACGTCGTTGGGACGTCTGAAACGGGCTGTCGCAATTGGGATCCTGTTACGATCAGATAGCGACCTGACAAAAATTTTCAAATTTCATTCTGCAGTCATTAAACGGTATAAATCGAGTAACACTAACATGCTTATACAGAATTTACATTCGTATCGAATTCTGTTTATTGGTCGTGTGAAGGATGATTTTACGACGTTTTTGGGACGTCTCTGTGCAGATTCAATAACGATCTTCGAAACAATTATAAACTTTCAAAAGCAATCAGTCTGTATAGAATGATTTATTGTAAATGCTTTTAAACGTCTTGACAACAAGCAGCGGTGGCATAACGGTTACGAGTTCGGCTGGCACACCAGAGGTTCCAGCTTCGAGTCCGCCTGTGGCCTATTACAGTTTTTAAAAGAGTAAATTTCATAATCCTGCGACGTCGTTACGATGTCGTTGGGATGTCATCGAGACGTCTCAATGAAGATGTAATTGAGACGTCTTTTGAGATTCCCACTTCGCGACCATTTTGCGACGTCTTAGGGACGTCTTGAAAAAACGTCTTTACGACGTCTTTAAGACGTCTTTGTGCCCGCTGGGATGTTTATTATGACGAAATTGTACATTGATGTAGTTATTGGTATGTTCTGAAAAGAAACTAGTGAGTTGTTCAAGGGGTAGTATTAGTCACTTTTGAACTGATTGGCAAAAATTTGTGAGATAATTCTCTCACCATATATATCATTTGACCATGGAACATCTTCACTTCAAAATAAGTTCATAATAAGTTTTATTGTGACATTATTTCCACCCTGATTAGTATAGGAAACATCTTTATCTGGGTATAAAGATGATGGTAGCTACACCATTGAAATTATTTAATGATACATTTTTCTTATGGCTATCAATGTACATACAATAATTGATAAAATTTTTGCACATTAGGAGAAGTAGTCGCATTTTTGCGAATTTGGTTATTATAAATAATGAAAAATTAACTATTTCACTTACTACCTTTACCAAATCGGCATGACTCAAATGGGAATGGAAATCGTTTTTACGTGAGATCAAGACGTAAAAATTAAAGTACGTTTCAAATGAACTAGATCGCAAGACATAATCCTTTAAAGTACTTTAGATGGTACAAACCTAATTGATATATAAGACTGAAAAGAAAGCCGAAAGTGGAAAGACTCTCTTAGTGTTCCAGAAGAAAAATAACAACGATAAGAGGCAAAAAAACTTTTTTCCAGAATATTCCTTTGTGAAAAACCTGAAAACACTATTTTGTGTGGTAAGAAAAAAAGAAGTTGCCTTAATCTTATCAAATGTTTGTTTGCTTTCTTTATTCCTTTCCACCAAAGGAAAACTTGAAGTTTGTCAGAATTTTTAGTTGTTCCCAACGTACGTTCGAACCTACTCTTGCATCAGAGGTAGATATATTATATCATAGCATATCTACAAAATAGTCCCTAAAGCAGTTCGAGTGTCCTAGGTTGATTCAGATTCTGGGGAGTTTCTGTGTTTGATTTTCTTTTGTGTTTCTTTTTTGATTATTTTTTGACGTGATTTCCGATGACAAAGTTTATTGATATCTCAATTTAGTTTTCATGATGCTTTAGAAAAGGTCATTTTAAACTTCGATTAGACACCCAAGGATATATTTTCCTAATTACAGATTTGTAAAAGAAGTGAGTTGTAGAAATCCAATCTTTGAGAAATTAAATCTCTATTCTGCATTCATTCAGAATCTTTCATTCATTCACACAAAATGACGCTTCGTTTAAATTCGTTTAAATTATCTTAATCGTTGGTAACTACAACGACTATTGTCAGTAACTTTAATCAGTTGACGAAAGAAACTCATAAAATCAGCAATTCATCAAGAACAAAATGTTCCGCTTTTCCTTGACGATGATAGATCTTCCTCACCGTTGAAAGCAGCAACACTCTGAATAACCTTTTGACTTTGTTTTTTTTTATCGTGTGACTAGAACGACTGGATTAATACGGTTATGGATTGTAAAATTATAAATATCAGCTTTCATAATAACACATTATATTGTTCCATCCAACTTGAGAATTGACTGCGCTGAGCCCAACTACCTATAGTTTCTAATCTGACATTTCTGTCAACCAAGCAGTCAAAAGATAATCAAAAGCGGCCCCATGAAAAGGGCTTTTAAAAAGTCAAAAAAGCTTGCTGAAAGGGATTTTTATTCAATAAAAAGTTCACAGTGTTCACGATAGTAATTACAGCTATAGCACATGGAGTCTCTTCCAAAATAATTACTACAAAGTTAAAAGGGTGCTTAAAGATTAATTGAAGAAATGAAATTGAAAAATTTAATCACATTTTTTGCCTCAATGCAGGTCATTTGCTCGCCATGCCAAAATCTTCATTCATCTACACTAATGAAATCGACGGTCACTAAAAAGTTACGACATTCAGATAGAAAGTGAAGCATCCATCCCTTAAATTTCCTGTCAAAACATTTTTTGTTGGACTAAGGATTTAGTGAGAAAAGCATGCAAGCTTAAATAATGTACTTACTTCTGGGGACCTTTTCTCTCGTCAAACAATTTAGCTATTATAATTCGAGCAGCTTCTGCAGTAAAAAAAACAATGAATTCTTTTCAATATAAAGTAAACTAAGGTGTTTCAGGGAACAACGTTCTAGATTTTAGTTCCAAGCAATTAACAGAAAATCAAAAAATATTTTCTCAAGAACTACCACTGTCTATCACGCCTTACCTTTGGATCTTACATCATTCATTAGTTCTTGCATAGGTGCCTCCCAATCTTCCAAATTTTTTTCATCACCAATAATTCTACCAACAGTAGATCCAGTTGAAATACCAGCCATGGATGAAGATACCAACATTGATAAAAGCATAAATGTGATTATAGTGTTCATGATTGAGTTTTCGAGAACTACCTATAGTTTGTAATATTACTAGTGTCAACTAAATGTCAACTAAAAGCACAGGTGAAATTGTTGTTTATTTATACTTCCTATAACATAATACGATTTTATTTCAATTGCGTAAGTTTCGATCATTACAAAGTTGGCTAGTTTCGAATCGGAATAACTTAACACTTTAATTGCCTGAAAAAAGACAAAATTGCTTTGAGAGTCATTTAATTGATTATCCCTGTATAACTCAACAGAATATATTGCAGATACGGAATCTAAATGCTCATTGGAGTTATTCTATTGAACGCTGATCTTGAAAAACGCCATACTCTATTAAACGCCAAAATTTAGAAGTTGCAATTTCTAATAAACGCCATGTTATTGTTAGAAAAATACCGTATGCAATTACAGATAATTTTCTCAAATGATTCGGATAAAAAAGCTGAAGACATGAACGATTATTGTTTTTTAATATCAATATGGTACAGTGTGTATCAAAAAAGCTAGTAAAAGATTTTTGAACGCATTTTTTTAATAAATACGTATTAATAGTTTGCAATTCTTATATCTGAAGAATACTTTTTTTGTCCAAATATATAATTTTTATTCTGAGAATATTTTTCCATTTAAGTTATAGTGGTGGATATAAGGTTTTATTACCCTCATTAATTTCTTAGCAAAAAAAATGCGTTCGAAAATCTTATACCAACTTTTTTGATACACACTGTACATTTTATAATCTACATGTACATGCTGTGGTTATCTACAAGGTGGTTCTGCTAATTTTTTTTTTTGGTTTATTACGTCAATATAAAGTAAAAATACACATAATTTATAAAGACGTTTTTAAACAACTTACTTTTTTAGACAAGACTGTTTAGTTTCCAGATCACCTACTTATTTAGGGAGGGGGAGATCGAACCCACGAAATATTGCAAAGTTACATTATTGTGACAATTTCATCATATGACAAAGAATCTGTAATGGAAAATAATGTCACATTAGAAAATAATGCCGCACTGCGGCTTTAATATATGTCTTTTTTCTTTTTTTTTTTTTGATTTCTGCGTAGCAAGAAATACTTTACGATCGTCGTTGTTTTTCTTCGTTTTTTTTTTCTTACTGTCCAAAAGAGCGATTCTTTCCGCCGTCTCAATCTTTATTGGTGTATAAAGCCCCACTATTAAGAAAGGGTGCTAATAAACTTTAATAGCGCTAGTTTATTGGCTTGATTTCCGCCATGTGATCATCCGGGTATTTTTTCGACTTTACATTTGCACGCCGTTTGCATAATGGCAGAAAAAACCGAAGAAATCCACATAAGCTTCCACTGATTGATCAATACTGAATAGATTTAAAAGAAGACTTAAACTTTTAAAACCAAAAGTATAGGGTAGAAATTTATAATTATCTTACAATGATTCTACTGCGTTCATTCTTTTCTAAAAACAAGTTCTCAATGTTTTGTAAAAACAGTGTATGCAACTTTTATTTTTTGGAAAATGTCTGCGATTCTTTTAAGCCTTTCTAGATACAAAATACCATTTGTTTCATGTGTGGGCTGTAGTGCTTTTTAAGCTCTGGATACATACAGCTCAGCTCAGTTTCCTCTTCAGCTCCAACAACATACAAGGAATGCCTTGTCTACCCTCTGCCTGTGCATCTCATTTTATGTTTGATGTTTCTCTAGCTATTTCAGCTTATATACTTGTATAGTTCTTGGCTGTATTATCAATGTCCTGAGTTAGGAATGGGGACTTACTATTTACGATAGCAAATTGAAACTTACCTTGATTGTCTGTAAATTCTAAATACTGGACATCTTTTAACGCAAGTTTCTGTTTTCAGTTATGTTTGCTAATTTTGGTAAGTTTAGGTCATATTTTTCATAATCCTAATCTTTGTTTACTTTCTGTGTTTGAGAAGTCTTTTCGTAATTAGGAAGATTGACCGTACAAACGTAATCACTGTGATATCTGAAAGCATATAAATTTGATGTTATTTTGTTCATTAAGGTTTGTATTGTGTCAGTTATGCTTTCATAATACCCGGGCGTGTATACGTAATTAAAAATTTATTGTTTTTTAAGCTTCTGAATAAATTTTTATAATCTTTTCATGAAATTTAGTTCAGGTAATGCATGTTTATAAATTAAAAAGATGGCAATGACATATTGTTACTCAAATTAAAGCACAAATTTCTGTTTTCAGTTATGTATGTTGATTTTGTATGCATATAGATGTATTTCGTATCATTAAAACCTACGCTTTCCTTTTTGTCCTTGTAAATTAGGAATTCTGTTAGGAACATTGACAAGACATATTAAATTCATAACATTTACATTGACTTACATGCATACTCATTGCCTTATCTGAATTGATCACTAAATCCTTAATATCATTTCGTACCAACAAAATAAAGAACATTATGTTATATTTCAAGAATGTCATAGTCTTTCTTTTTTCATACTTCAGCTGATTTTGCAGAAATCCTTATGCCTGCAAGGGCTTCTTGTTCATTTTTCATTCTTCGGCTTAATTATTATGATTGATTTCTAAATCGATGTTACTTAGTTTATTTTAGTTTATTTTCATTAATAATAATGACAGAGTAATAACAGTTTAAGGTTTTTTGAATGCGCAATTTTATGACGTCACAATGTGACAGTTGTTTTTTCAAGAACAGTTGTGCATTTCGTGTTTGTTCTGAATAAACTATTGACGTGCACTTTACATTGTGTTCTTGTTCAAAATTGCTGTGACACCAAGACCAGAAATTTCAACAATACTCGAAAGAAGAAAACTATTCAATCGTTTTCAACATACATATGGTTAAAATTACACATAATATAGAAAGATTTTTTCACACAACTTACTTTTTTAGACAGACTGTTTAGTTTCCAGATCAATTACCTGACTTGTTCAACTTTATAGAATTAGTTTCTATGAAAGATAAAGTATGACTAAAACTGTTTTGCAAAAATGAAAGATTTTGAAAACAACAGTTATGGCCTTGCCGCTGCCCTTACAGACCAACAAAACCGTAAAGTGATTTATTTTTAGTTAACTGGAGATGAGACGTTACGTAATTGATATAATTAAAGGATTAGAAATTACATTTTCATTATCATTCAATATTGCGAATTTACTTTTAATGGCCAGAAAGCTGCAACCATAAGTTTTAAGAATTTTTATATACACCAAATTTTTATCTTAACTTATTTCTCTTTGTTGCCTTGATTTGTTTTCAGAATTTGTGGCTCTTATTCATCATCTTATCAGTAAAAAGATCTAAAATAATTCAAACTTGCAACTTGAAGATTGAGGTAAATCACACCATGTTATATGTGCAAGAAAGAAGAAGCATGCCAACAAACGCATCCAAGCATAAATGCATTATAGAAGAAGTGGAAATTACCATGAAGAGTAAAATTGAAAATACCAACTTTGTCTGTATAACAATCAGCTATGACAAAGTAGGGAAACTACATTGAAGAAGTGCATACTAAAGGTATAATGAGTGCTGATGTCAAAGAATTCCAAAGTAATGTGTACATTACAACTTCAGGGTCTGTTGCAAAAGTAATAGCATTTTGTTCATACGACATGATAACTGTTTGTTTGATTGTTTGTTTCAACAATCATTCTTGTAGAAATGATATTTTGGAATTTTGTAAAGTCTATACCGGTATACTTTCGAAAAACGTTTGCTTGATATTATATCATTAACGTGTTGTTTTTTATGCAGCCTGAAGTATCGATTTTTCTGTCCTTTATGAAATAAGTATTGTTGTAACAGACCAGGGGCAGGATTTAGGCTGGTGCATTGGTGCACTTGCACCAGTAAATTTCGGTATGTTGAAAAATAAGGTGCATCTCTTGAGAAAGATATATCTGTTTATAAAACAGTTTACTTTCAGTCTCTGAAACCTTCGGTTCTCACATCGTTAGGCTTATTGTTGAGTGGAATATTCTCGGGAATTTTCTTCGGTCGAAAAAAACAGAGTATTATTTTGTTATTATCTTGCAATATTTAGCCCTGCATAACAAATATGAAACGGGCTGCCGTCTCGGAAAATATATGTTCGGGGGATTGGTTACCGTCATCGCTATTTGCATCATTTAACTGGTGCAAAAATGCGGAGTTTCTAGGGGAGTTTTGAGATCTGTCTGACTGGTGCAAGCTCAACTAGTGCAACTTGAAAAGTGTACGGCATGACGATAAAGATAATTTTATAACCTCTACCGTGTGCGAATAGAATTCCAGTTGCATCATGGCACATTGACAGTGTCGGAAGGTTGAAAGAAATTCAATATTGTTCAATAGACATCTTACATTATATTTTTTCCTATGTACGGACGTATACACCCTTTTCTTTTTATAAGCATAGTGAAATTTCGTTGAGGGTGAAGTACTCTTATGGTTTACCAAAAAATAAGGGTGAAGAAATCATAGTCACAAGTCTTTTCTTATTTATGACTATGGTGAAATATTGTTAATGTAATATTCTTATATTTCAGAATGAGATTCCATGACAATGTCACATGTGCACGATATAGCTACAGCAATTATGTTGTGAAGTTATGAGAAAGCTTAATGTTTAATGTTTATATTGATTTTTGCTTTTGTGAATATTTGTTTTTGCGCATTACTGTATCTGTTTTTCACCCTGTTCTGTTTTGTTATTCTTTTGAAACTCACCCTGATAATGTTCAAATTAGGTGATTTTCACCCTGACATTCTTACAGGAGCTATTATTCTTATATATAAAAGAAAAGCGTGTACTATTATTATACCCATAAAGTTTTTTAGCTTTCACCGTCTTTTTTATTTCTTCACTACATTTATGCTGAAGGATAAAATGTGTATACAGATCAGAACCCTATTGTCAAATATTTCAAAATAATAATATATTAAATGGTTTTGTATTATTCTTTACAGGTAACAATAGTTTTCCGTTTTCGTATTTCTGTGTGTTAACTAACTGTTTCTAGTGTGACGGTAAATTTTAAGTTAAGAGAAGAAAAGTGTTAAATTAGTTTTTAGACAGTTCTGCTACTTCGTAACTTTTTATCGCTGCACTACCTTTTGACTTGTATAACATAAAACTACCCTTTCAAAAACCAAGGATAGTTATGAATTTTATTTTGAAATCTTTGACGTAAGAAGCTGAGTTTGTAAGCAGATCTTCTTATTATTTGATTTCTTTTTTTTGGTACATAATATAATATTATGTAATTTTAATTTTTGTAATGATTTTTCAGCTTTTTTACAATTTTGATTTATAACATCTTTACCGAACTTGATGTTTTTGCAAAGGCTATGGAAACTAGCAATTCAAAATGTTAATTGTATATATCCAAGTAACACACTGTCTTTTCTTAGTATCTATATATGTGACGGTTTGAGGGAAAATCATAACAAGTGATATTACTGATAAATTAATCAATAATTTATCAGAAATGTATCAGTAATAATCAGTAATTCGTTCGATTTATCAGTAATTCGTTCGATTTATCAGTAGATCGTTCGATTTATCAGTAATTCGTTCGATGAATCCGTAATACTGATAAATTACTGATTATTTATCAGTATTTACCGATTATTTTATCAGTAATTACTGATTCATCGAACGAATTACTGATTAAATCTATTGTTTTCTAATCAGTAATTTACTGATAAATTTATCAGAAATTATCACTTGTTATGATTTTCCCTCAAACCGTCACATATTAATAGCCGATTTTCCGTCTGTCTGTCTGTTTGTTGGTTTGTTTGTTTGTTTGTTTGTAAGTCACGCAAAATGGTAGATTGAGTTGTGAGCGAAATTATTTCTTTTTTTGTGTGCGACGTGAGTTCGAAGAAAATACATTGCAACCCCAATCGAGCATGACTTTTCTTGGTTGATGAACTAATAGGAATAACGCTTTGTTTTTATTATTATTGTTAGTTTTATATTCCAAGGACTACGTTGACTACGTTGGCTTTGAAAACAATACATAAACTAAATACAAAGAAACTAACTGATTAAACAGCTTGGACAAAAAGTAGCAGTGGCAGAACGTGGCAGCATGTTTGCCAGTGTATCCTAATGTATCCTTGCCTGAATGTCTGAGACGGGTAAACTTTTTCGAGCAATCAAAATGTTTAAAAACCGATAGGTAAAAAAGAGTATCATGAAACAAAATATTTTTTTGCTTTTCTTTTAATAATTCAATTTCTTTTTTTAAATTGTTACGCGCTTCAGATCGAACGTTTGTTTTTATTCACTTTATTCATTTAGCACGTGCCTTGTTTTCTCTCCTCCCGTGTGATCTTTTTAAGAAGAGAAACCATTTCCCCCCTTACGTTTGATAGCACCCATGTTAGAGCGCGTAACTTTTTCAAAACAAAAGCTAATAAAAAGTTGAAGTTTTCTCTCTCTACGTTTTGAGTGTATTGTTACACTGATAAAAGATTGGTTTACCAGAGGCTGTGACTTCGAATCTGCTTCTGGTTAAACAGAAGTTGTACGAGCCGTTTATAAGGAAAATTGACGTTTATTGATACAGTGATACAGAGCAGGTGGACATGTGCGGCGAGCGACGCCGCCTTGGTGGCTAATCTATATATTAAAAGCCGATTCTCTGTCTGTTTGTTTGTTTGTTTGTTTGTAAGTCACGCAAAATGGTAGATATCTCTATACGTACGTATGTACGTATCACTGTATGAATAGTGAATTTTTTTAAGAGCAATCAAAATGTTTCACTTTTTACATAAATTGTATAAATTGAAGATGCAATGCATGGTTCCCCGTGCTTAAAATTATCTAACGTCAATACAGAAAAAAACACTTCACTCTTTTAATTAAAAATCTCTAGGTATTCCGGCTAAAGCATATTTATTTCAACACTTGAGTTATGAACAGAAAAACTTTTTAATCAGAAGATCTGAAACACATCAAAATATTTATAATAAATCTTTCACAATACCATATATGCAGTAGTAAAAATAAATTGTGCGTACTGGTAAACAACAAAAAGATTAAAATCGCTGTAACTGTTCATGGAATTCACACCCCAACGTAAATAAAAGCCGACCGCGAAAGTCGTAAAAGTGTCGAAATATGAATTAAAAACAATTGCGATTTTCTTTACGAACCCAGACCGTCATGATTAAAAACGATGATATTCATTTCTTCAATCGCGTATTATTTGAAAAGTCCTGACGCAGAAACCCTATTAATACTATAAGAAAAAACAAAACAAAAAAAACAAAAAAGTTCTAAAGCGTACTTACCCTAAAAACATTAATAAATCTTCGCGCAATATTTTCGTTGTTGTCTATTGTTTCTTGATCTCGCGAATAATCAAAACACTTGGAACGATTAAATGCAGTGCAATGTTTTCCCCTATACTAATCGTAGAAAAATATTATCCGCCGTGGCCTGATACTCCGTTATGAATAAGTGACCGCAAAAATGACGCAAAATTTTAGAAAATGAAAGCGTGAAAAAAGCGGATGCACACTCGTGATTAGTATATAGACTAGTAACCCAGGTAAAAATTTTTACCAAACTTAACTTCGAAAACAATAGGTCAAATCCACCATTCCCGTGTACATACCCCGTGAAGAAAAAATAAATCATAGAATCGCAGCTCAAAAGTGTATCTATGTTGTAGAGCCCGAAAAACTGATCAAAAAAATGTATGGGATCGTTTCACTACGACCAACCGTTACAGAGATGTCGTCGGTTAAAGATTTTGATGATGCCATAGCTGCAATACCAAAAATAATTTAGGCCCAAATTTTGTGTCACCTCATCACCCGCATCGCGGACCCTAAAAAACGTCAGTTTTCCCTATTGGTTCTCAAGATATTTCCCCAAAAACGTAATGTTCGATTAGGGATGCAATGCAATGATTCCCCGTGATAGATTAAAAAACTGACGTCACGGCACTTGCTACTATATAATAATCGTAAAAAAAACGCATGGCCTAACGAAAAATATGACCACGATTAAGAAGATTTTGACCTTAAAATTCAAGGTAATAAAAGTATAAAAAACTGACGTCACGCCGCGTGCTATTATACTAATCGTTATTTATCAATGGTCTAACGAAAAAATGACCACGATTAAGAAGATTTTGACAGTAAATTATAAAAAAACACAACACTCTCTAAAATAAAAGTGGTATGCACAACGCGGATTAGTATATATAGACTAGTATCTCGCGTAAAAGTTTTTTACGACTTTAATTTCGAAAATAATCCGCAGAAATACGACGCGTTCCCGTGTGCAAACCCCGTGACGAAAAATTAAACCACGGAATTGTAAGTGAAAAGTGTATCCATGTTATAGAGCTCGAAAAACTAAGCAAAAAAGTGTATGGGATCGTTTTGCTACGATCAACCGTTGCAGAGATATCGTCGATCAAAGATTTTAATGACGTCATATCCGCAGTAGCAAATAAAATTTAGTCCCAGATGATGTGTCATCCCATCACCTGTGTCACCAACCCCAAAAAACGTCAGTTATCCCTATTGCTTCTCGAGATATTTCCCCAAAAACGTCGCGTTCGATTGGGCTCGCAATGCAATGGTTCCTCCGTGATATGCTAAAATGAAACTGACGTCACACCGTGTGCTATTATACTAATCGTCAATTGTCAATTGTCTAACGAAAAACTGACCACGATTAAGAAGATTTTGACCGTAAATTTAGAAAAAACACAACACTCTCTAAAATAAAAGTGGTATGCACAACGCGGATTAGTATATACTAGTAACTGGCGTAAAATTTTTTACGGCTTTAATTTCGAAAAGGATGTGCAGAAATCCTGCGTTCCCGTGTATGCACCCCGTGACGAAAACTTTAATTACGGAATTGGAAATCGAAAGTGTACCCATGCTGTAGAGCTTGAAAAACTGATCAAAAAAATGTATGGGATCGTTTCGCTACGATCAACCGTTGCAGAGATATCAGCGATCAAAGATTTTGATGACGTCATATCCGCAGTACCAAATAAAATTTGGGCCCACTTGTTGCGTCACCCCGTCACCTGTCACTCGCGAACCCTAAAAAGCGTCAGTTATCCCCATTGGTTCTCGAGATATTTTCCCAAAAACGTCGCGTTCTATTGGGGATGCAATGCAATGGTTCCCCCGTGATAAGATAAAAAACTGACGTCACGCCGCGTGCTATTATATTAATCGTCAATTATCAATGGTCTAACGAAAAAATGACCACGATTAAGGAGATTTTGACCGTAAATTTAAAAAAAACACAACACTCTCTAAGTTAAATGTGTTGCACACAACGCGAATTAGTATAATAAGACTAGTATCCCGGGTAAAAACTTTTTATCGAACTTAACTTCGAAAACATTAGGTCAAATTCACCATTCCCGTGTACGTACCCCGTGACGAAATAATAAATCTTAGAATCGCAACTCAAAAACATCCCAGGCGGCGTCGCTCGCCACCCATGTTCAGTGTGCATTGTGTCGCAGAATTGAACTCTTGCAAAAGTTTCTTTTCAGCATTAATTTTTTAATTCATTTCTTCATTGAGAAAATTTAAAACAGAAACAAATAGCAACATGGCTCAGAATATATATTCATACGCAGAAGAGAAGTAACGTAAAAAAAATGCAATATATAACGCAGAACCGTTTACCCAGACATATAAAACCAAACATTGAATAACATTACAAAAATGATACCTTCCAACTTTTTCTTTTGTTCAAAAGTTACTTCTGGACTGCAACCATTAATGAATTTTTGAAATGATATAGTTAGTTCTTCCCAAAACCATCAACATCATGATTAAAACCATGAGTTTCATTTCTTTGTGCTTTTTTTTATTATTGCCTAAAAGAATAATATTTCAATTGTAATACCGAAAATAAAAAACAAAACAAAAAGAAACAAAAAACAAAAAGGAAATTCAAGTACGCATATCCTAAAAACAATAACTAAAAACACAAATTTACCCAGAAGATAAAAAGTAACAAATAAAAACATAATGCCAAACTTATACACCCAGGCATAGTACGTAAACGATTATACCACCATAACACAAAATAATGCATAAACTTGATAAAATATAAACTGAAGAAAAATCCATCCTATAATGCTTCTTTTTTGTAGGACAGTTTCATTGTACAGAACCCTCTCAACTTCATAACTTAACCATGTGCTTCATTTCTTTAATGGTTTATACACTTTTTTCTGACTTAATAAAAAAGAAAAGATTTCAGTTGAAGAACAGCTAAAATAATCACACATTCATTGCAACCATATTGAAGCAAACAAAAACAAAAGACATACAGTTGGCTGGAAGACAGGCAGATAGACAAAGTACCAAGCATCTTAAATTGTACAGGAAAATCTAATAAAAGGCAGACACGGTTGACGTTCCCCCATTTCCACAGCGATGAGAAGCATTTTTAATTGATTTGTAAATAAATAAATTACAGCGCGCGTTACCAAAACAAATTTCGTTCGTTCCGCGTTCCTTTTCATCCAGCATCCAGTTTTCATCCAGCGAAGATACATACTAAAGATAGAATTATCTTTCAAAACTAAATTAAAATGAAAACCATTCGTTACTGTGTAAAGGAACATCATTTTTTTCTGGATTTCTTCACTGCACTTTCTTCTGTATAGCCATAACTAAAACGTAAACAAACATTTAAATACATACATAACTTACCTGTTCTGTTATTAATCTCAAATAGAATAATAGCAGTAAAAGTTAAGCAATAAACGTTTTAAGAAGATTTTGACCATTAAAAAAACAAAAACAAAACACTCTCTAAGTTAAATGTGTTGCACACAACGCGAATTAGTGTAATAAGATGGATGTAACAGAATGTATAGAACTTAATCCAAGCGTAATAACCAGATAACAGCATGGTTTTTAAATAGAAGTTAAAGAAATGCCTATTTTTGTAGGAGTGAGAAGTAGGGTATAAAGCAAAACTTTTGCCTTATCACTTTAACATGACAGATGTGCCATTGCTCATTTATAAGACTTTTAACTGATCAGATTAGAGTGAAACGCCTCGCCTTTCTGAACAAAAATGGGAACACATAGATAAGAGGCCACAGAAGTAACACGCTTGCAGTTTTTTTGATAGACACTTTAATGTATTCCAACGTATGCGTGTAATTTCACAGTTTAGTTTGTTAGAAGGAGATATAGATAGATCTTCTAGATAAATAAACTAATTAACTAATACTAAAGAGAATATGACAAACGGCTGGAAAGAGGATAAGTCAATTAAATCATCGTACACTCAGCTGGCAAAATCGTTCAAAAATCGAGGATTTTTATAGAAATAGTGCGTATTTTTCTAGAGAAATACTCTCCTTCGCATTGACTTTTCAACTAATTTGCACATTAGGCAGTCAGCGAATGTTTTCTAAATTGGTTAGATCCATTTGTTAAAAGATCCTCCAAGTAGTTAACCTCGTCCCCAGGGTTTCTTGCCTTTTTGATACTTACTTACTTACTAACTTATGTGAGGCCCTTACGTCAAAGTTGGCACCCGGCTTGTCCACTGGTTGTGGACCGCCCTGCTGGCTCACTGGCAATGCCCTAGGTTGGTACCAAGGAGAAACAGCTTAATATAGGCAAGGACAATCAAAGCCTTTCTTATGAAGACAGCATTATAATGATTTATCGCACACTGGAGGCAAAATCGTTGAAGAAGTACATTTAAATCCACAAGGTAACGTTTTAACGTTAGTTACACTGATTGAGTACAACAAAATTCAGCTACAATGAAACAAACATCCATCATATAAGTATTGTAAATCTTTCAGATCAATATAGGTTTTCACCAGATATAAACCAGCATTATTGCAATATTAGGTTTTTAAAGCAACCCTGTAGTTTGCAGTTCCCAGTTGGATGTGAAAGTTGCATCTACTCCATAATCCAAATATTTGAATCTTGGCAATAGTTGTAGTCTAGAAACCCAGAACATCATTGTTGAACAACTTTATATTCACGTTCTTTGTAAATGTCAGTTACTGACTGGATTGACGTATTTGCGGAAGGGTCTGCAGGGGCGGATTTAGGGTTTTTTTTGACTGGTGCAATTGTCAACTTGACTGACTTGGTCAATTTGTTTTCAGGGACGTGGGGTGGGAGAGTCCAGCTATGTGGAGCCACCCAAGTAGTCTTTGGCCCTTTGTGCAGTAATATGAGCTGTAACAGACCCAAACACGATCATTTATTCCCATGTGGTTATGGTACATTGACAATGCAACTGAGGGAAGAGAAACAGTAAAAATAATAATCCAGAAGATCGAAATTTTGGAATTGCGAACATTAAAATCAAAACTGATATTAACATTGGTCAAAAGCATAAAAAAACAACCGAATTAAATTTTTAAATTTTAAATAATATATTATTATTATGAAATATCAAACATGACTACAAACACTTCAATAATAAGTAATTGACCAGGAGACCAGCCCATGTATCAAAAAATGTTCAAAGGTGCTGGCTGCCTGTCAACCATTTGAACATTACAGAACTTTTTTTATTTCTGAATAAATGGATAATATATACATTATGCAAAAGAAAAACATATAAACATTTATAACATTTTGTCCATTATGTGTACAACAGGATAAAAACTAATGATTACCATAAGAGCTCAACTCCTACTTTCCTAGAAGCAGTGAACAGACACTTGAAAAAAGGGTAAGAGAACTGTTTGTCTGAATTGTGACGAAAAGATAAAATGAATTGAAAGAACAAATATGACAATGTAATACTGAATAATCTAATACTGAAGATATAAACTGCTGTGAAGGTTGTGAAAAACATAAGTCAGTAACTGTCTATTAGAAAATTCGTTTGTTTGGGAGTTTGTTTGCAATTTTGGTGTTTGTGATGTTTTTATTGATCTAAAAATGATTCCCACTGCTGCCATCAACCCATAACTTGGTTCATAAAAATTCATTATCTATAATGTAAGTCACACAAAAAGAAACTAAAGGATCTAAGGAACTCCTATGTTGAGGATTTTTGGTCTTAAAAATCACCACCACAATAATAGTGTACTAGCCACCAAGGCGACGTCGCTCGCCGCCCATGTGCACCTGCTTTGTGTCACCCCAGAGACCCCAATAAACGTCATATTTCCTTAAAAACGGCTCGTACAACTTGTGTTCAGCCAGAGGCAGATTCGAAATCAAATATTAAATATCAGTTTAAACCCAATTTCATGATGTGCTATTTATTAAATTTCCGCGCCTTGGCGAAGGAAATTGTTTGATTTAGACATTCTATCTATCTATCTCTCTCCGTAACAGTTTTTAGCCGTTTTCGGAAAGTCCGTTCGGATTTCGGATTGTTTGTTTATTCAGAATAGTTAATGACAGACCCAAAACTCTATGCAAAATGTAATACAAAAAGGCCACTTTCAATATTAATTCATAAAAAATAATAAGCTTTTTATACTTTTGAAATACTTTTAAAAGTTATTTTAGCCGTTTTATATTTAAAACTTCCCAATTCAATTATCTTTAAAATTTCTTTAAAAAGTCAGTAAAATATGCACACCGAACACGTGAATCGTTCTCGAACCGTTGGTTTATGTTTTGAGGAAATTGTAGGCAGAAGCTTTGAAGAAGTATTTTAAGACTTAATCTACTATTGTAATCGAAATATAATCATAAGAACATTCCTTATGGATGAAATATTGATGTTTAGCTGGCTCTGTGAAACATTCTTGAAAAAGAAGGTGACGGTTTAATAGTAAACGAAACTTTGCTGTAAAAAAAAACTTTCAATATCGCGCATCAGAAATGAAGCAAGATGCCCTTACAGGCAGAAAGATTTCTGCAAAATCAGTTGAAAAATGAAATTTTGAAAAATAAAATACTATATATAGCATTTCTTGAAACTTGATTGATTTTGAATCATTGAATTGTTGAATGATTTCTGCTATCCTACATTCCTAATTACGTGCTTCTCAGGACATTTTGAAGGCAAAATTGACACAATGCGAAACAAAAAACTGAACGACATGTTTGTTGATACAAAATAATGTAAACAATATATGGATTCTTTCAGATATCTTAATGAGTATGCTCATAACTCATAAACTCAAAACATTTTTCCAAGAACATATAAACTTTGATCATCATGTACAATACATTCATATCGACTAAAATCAACATATATATAGATACATATATAGCTAACTCAAACCAGAAATTTCTGTTTTAGTTTGATTAACAATATGGCATGCACGTACATTATGCATCTCAGTTGAAATTGATGATCAGTTTAAAAAAATCTTTAGGAAATTTAAGAAAGGGTGAATGATTTTTGCAACATAACATTACATTTCTGATTACATATTCACCCAGTGGCATTGCAAAACTGTATTGACACTATGAAAAACTTCATTGCATATACATATAAACCACCGATAAACTAAATTACATCTGAATGACATAGAACATCTCTTCTTTTAGGAGTACAAAATCAGCTTATGTTTATATTGATCTTATCAGATGTCACACAGTAGTGATTACGAACGTAAATCATAAACTTTAAACATTTGATATGTATTATCAATCTTCTCAATTCTGATTACAGACGTATTGCAGAACTGTAATCGACACTATGCGAAAATTCATTGCCTTTACGTATACACCAATAAACTTAAAAAATCCTTTGACGAAAAATTATTTTTTGGGACACGATAGAGCTCTAAAAGTTAATTAACAAGTCTTTTTACAGTTTTTTATAATTCTTTGTTGTTTTCGAGATATCTCAATTTCAAGATCTTAGATATGATTTATTCAACGCATAATTATGATGTAATAAGTGAGTAGTTGAAATTTCTCATTGCTTTTAATGAATATTACATCTTTGAACTTTAATAAATGGATCAAGAATTCTAAGTGAAATGATATGATGAAGTATGAACTAAGAATATTTAGTATTTCAAAAGTTACACACATCAACAGCACACTCTCCTATGACATCATAATTATGCATTGCAAAATTTGATATTTTTAAATTGAAATATCAGCGAAAGAGAGGAAATTTTCAAAAACTGTAAAAAGACTTGTTAATCAACTTTTTGAACTCTATCATTCCCCAAAAAATAATTTTTCATCTTGGGATCCCTTTAAAAACATTAAAGTATTATATATCATCAAACATTAAAACATTACATTAAAACATCAGTAGACCCACATTTTTGATGTTGGAGCTGAGGAGGACTCTAAGCTGAGCTTCAGTATCCACAGCTTAAAAAGAATAACAGTCCATACATGAAACAAACGAAGATATTTCGTGTTTTCAGTAAAAACAAACAAATATCTACCTTCTTGACTCTTCTGTTGACAAAACGTTGAAATCTTCTTTAGAAAAGAATGATCACAGTTCAAGATAATTCGAAGTTTCTTCTATAGATTTTTTTTTCATCTTAAAATGTATATATGCTCTTAAGAATCCATTTAATATCGACCAAAGAAACTTGTAATTCTAAAAGGGTTTCTTCGCTGTGTGACATGCGTTGCACGGCGTTTTGGTTTCATGTAAAAGCACGCATGAACTTTCAAAAAACCGCTAGGTTTGGACAGCAGAAAAAAAAAGAAAAACAAAGCCGGTTGTAATAGCCTTCTTGCTTTCGCAGAAATCTTATAATAGTATCAAAACATCACTGGAAAAAACGTCTCATCAATAAATGCATGAAGCATGTTCATTTCATTTAATAAATATTACACCGAAAGTTGAAGATATTGAAAAAGGAAACAATCAAATGAAATTGTCATAGCAGCACAAATCACTAGTGAATGAATTGACCCAAACATACATACATACTGAAAGTATAAACATTTGCAAGATATTGGTGAACGATATGTCTTATAAAACTGTTTTTCTGGCTCCGAAACGTCATAGTGAATTGAAAAGCGGTAATAAATTAAAGGAAAGAGTAATTTGGGGAATTCCAGACTGTTCCAAATTATTCATCACTGTACAATGCTCGGTCAAGTTATCACTTGTGTGGAACTGATTAGTTTTACATTCACATTTAAAAGATTTTAAGATGGCATTGTTCAAAATAATCCTGCAAACCGCTCAATGGAGGCACAATGATTAAGTTTGGATATATGTCAGAGAAAAACAAACTTTGGATGATGATTAGAATCCAACCAATGCCCAAATTTGCAAAAATAAGTCCACGCAAAACATCAAGACATCAACGATTCGCGAAAATAAATCCACGCCAAATTTCATGATTTTATTTGCTCATTTTTTGCCTCTGTGTACCTTTCATATATTAACTATTTTCTTGTACTTATCAAGCACCTATTGGTTTTGCAATGTGGCAGGCATGGAAATGGTGATTTTTGCTGCTACTTCTAAGCTATATTATAAAGTACACACATTGCACTTTGTGCCCATTCGCAAATATAAATCCAAACATTTTCCTTGAGAAGCTCTGAAAAGTAATCCACGCAAAACGCTCTCAATTCTTGGCTCGCAAAAATTAATCCACGCAAAAAAAATCCCCTTAAGGTATATCGAAAAGAACATTTTCATACAGATCCTAACAAAGTTTTATTATGTCATTTGTCTTTTCGTGCATATTGGTGTTATTTATAGACTCCATGTGGTAATATGCAGAGAGTGGTGAATCTAGAGTGCAGTCGAAACTTGTGGGAAGCGCATAAACATAAGTTGTGAATTCAGTTCATATTATCAATGGGATTATATGAACCTTTTTCTTTTATGTTTGAATTGCTAACACTCTCCTACACAAGTAGCGGCTTACCTCTGGATCTGCCACTGGCAGGTTTAGCAGAAATAGATTTTCGTATTGTATGTTATGTTGATTTAAGTTATGTATATAATTTTTATCTTCTTTTAATCCTGTTAAATGTCATGGATTAAAATCTTTGAAATGCCCAAGTGTCTCCTGCTCCAATTAATGCAAGTTATGAACAATTTTAATGTTTACTTAAATATATTACCAACAATGTTTACTCAAATATATTATTACCAATTTCACATTTCTGACAAAATTTAGAAGGTGTGCACAAAGAACAATTGGATGGTCCTGATATTTAAGTTGGCAGTTACTTGCAGATTTTTCCCTGATTTTTCCCTGATTTTCAAATGATTTTGGTTCACTTCTATCGAATATCATTTTATTCATCATGTGAACCATAAGTCATACTTTGGAAATTGTGATAGACCTGTTCTCACGTAAGCAACAAGAACAGAATGGATAGTCATTCAGATATCTTGAAAAATTAGCCAAAAGCTATTTCCTCTTGGCCTGATGCGGAAATTGTTCAAGCCCTGAGGCTTCTAGTTTACTTTTTAAAACCAATCGTTTCTCACTTTAACAATACACTCAAAACGTATTGAGAAAAAACCTCAACTTATTATTAGCATTTGTTTTAAAAAAATTACGCGCTCTAACATGGGTGCTATCAAAAATAGGGGGGAAATGGTTTCTCTTCTTAAAAAGATCACATAGGAGGAGAAAGAAAGGCACGTGCTAAATAAATGAAGTGAATAAAAACATGTTCGATCAGAAGCGCATAACAATTAAAAAAAAATTAAATTATTAAAAAAAAAGCAAAAAAATATTTTGTTTCATGATACTCTTTTTTTACCTATCGGTTTTTAAACATTTTGACTGCTCGAAAAAAAAGTTCACCCGTCTCAAACAGTCAGGCAAGAGTTAGTGGCAAACCGAACATATGCTGCCACGTTCTGCCACTGCTGCTTTTTGTCCAAAATGTTTAATCAGTTAGTTTCTTTGTATTTTGTTGATGTACAGTTTTCAAAGCCAAGTCAACGTGGAATATAAAACTAACAATAATGATAAAAACAAAACGTTATTCCTATTAGTTCATCAGCCAAAAAAAGTCACGTTCGATTGGGGTTGCAATGTCTTTGCTTCGAACTCACGTCGCACACAAAAAAAGAAATAATTTTGCTCCTCACAACTCAATGCACCATTTTGCGTGACTTACAAACAGACAGACAAACAGAGAATCGGCTTTTAATATATAGACTAGTAGCCCGTGTAAAAATTTTTACAGGTTTCAGTGGCGGATCTAGAGGTATGTCGAAATTTGTGTAGGAGAGTGTTAGCAATCCAACCATAAAAAAAAAGCGTTCAAATAATCCCATTGGTAATATAAATTCAATTCACAAATTATGTTAATGCTCTCCTACACAAATTTCCACATACCTCTAGATCCGCCACTGGGTTTTAATCGATGTGAGCTGAACAGAGAGAAAGGCTTAGTATAATGAATTTTAGTATGATAAAGTTCCTCAATTGTTTGGAATGTAGAATGTTTAGAATGTAGTATTCCGTTTTGAACAGCGGGTTTTAATTCATCAAAAAAAAAAAAAAAAAAAAAAAAAAAATACGCGCTGTAACATTTTTTAAAACAAAAGCTAATAAAAAGTTTTTTCTCTCTACGTTTTGAGTGTATTGTTGTACTGATCAACGATTGTTTTAAAAAATAAATAAGTAACACATCATGAAATTTGGGTTTTTTTGGAACCATTGTTTCAACTGATATTTGATATTTGATTTCGAATCTGCCTCTAGGGATAACTGACGTTTTTGGGGGTCCGCGATACAGGCGATGGGGTGACGAAAAATTTGGGTCTAATTTTTTTGGGAAGAGTCTGTGACGTCATCAAAATTTTTGAAGAATGATATCTCTGTAACGGTTGATCGTAGCGGAACGATCCCATACAGTTTTTTGATCAGTTTTTCGAGCTCTACAACATGGGAACACTTTCGGTTGCCAATTCCTTAATTTTATTTTTCGTGAAGTCAACGCATGCTGAACATGGGCGGCGAGCGACGCCGCCTTGGCGGCTAGTATATACTAATCCGCAATCGTGCATCCCACTTTTATTTTAGAGAGTGTTGTGTTTTTTTAAAATTTACGGTCAAAATCTTCTTAATTGTGGTCATTTTTTCGTTAGACCATTGATGATTGAAGATTAGTATAATAGCACGCGGCGTGACCTCAGTTTTTTTTTTCCTTATCACAGGGGAATCATTGCATTGCATCCTCAATCGAACGCGACGTTTTTGGGGAAATATCTCGAAAACCAATAGAGATAACTGACGTTTTTTAAGGTTGGTGACACTGGTGATGGGGTGACGCAACATTTGGGACTAAATTTTATTTGGTACTGCGGCTATGACGTCATCAAAATCTTTGATCGCTGATATCTCTGCAAATGTTGATCGTAGCGAAATGATCCCATACATTTTTTTGCTCAGTTTTTCAGGCTCTACAGCATGAGTACACTTTCCATTTCCAATTCCGTAATTGAAATTTTCGTCACGGGGTACACACACGGGAACGCGTCGTATTTCTTCAGATTCTTTTCGAAATTAAAGTCGTAAAAAACTTTTACGCGAGATACTAGTTAATTAGTAATACTCATTCATTATTCATTCATTTCCATTCAGCTTTAGGATAATCAAAAGCAATTATAATCATAATAGACATTAAGACATCTACAGTGTGTCCCAGAGAATTTTAACAAGGCATAACTTTTCACACATATATCAGATTTTTGAGATTTTTACATCATTCGATAGCATTTCCTTCAAGGATTTTGAAAACCTGTATTTTAAATAATTTAGTCCAACACTTTTGTAGTAAACATGATTTCTTAAAACTGTCACGGTCATTAACTCCTTAATGGTTAATAAATGTGAGTTTTCACGTGTGATTATTCTTTTCTTTATAAAGAACATGTCGTGGTGTTATTGAACACACTAAAATTATAGTCTCGTCACAAAGTTAAAAATTGTGAGACGGTGGCTTTTACAAAATCATATGAGCCATATTTAGTTGCTACAAAAACTTTTCTCCACTGAGATCCAGAGTCTATGAGAGGTAAGAAGTAAAATTGTTGACGCAGCAAATAATCTCAGACAAAATCAAAACTTTATTCGCCACTCTTTATGACATCAACAGCAAATCGCTGTGTCAAGAGAAACGGGGGACATGTTGAGATAGCTTAAAGATTTGTTTTTTATCACTTGACTTGTTATTGTTTTTGATAATGCCCTTTGATAGCTGTTATTGAAAGATGTGTTAATTAACCATCAAGGAGGTAATTGGATTTTTTCATGGTAAAATCCTTAATTGTTTCCAAAAAGGTTTTGGAGAACAAAATATATATTTTTAAAATCTATGAAAAAAATCCTATCGAATGGTGTAAAAATTGCTGAAATCTGATATATGTGGGAAAAGTTATGAGCTGTTAAAATCTCAGACCGAAATTCTCTGGGACACACTGTATGATGGAGTACTTTATAATACATGACCTAATCTCCTGCTACTACTTCATGTCAGGAAAGATTTGGTGCAATGTTTACAAGGAAATTTGCATGGGAATTTCCCTAAATTCACACAAGGGATAACTGAAATGTTTATAAATGTCGAATTAAGCGGCAAGGTTTCAGATTTGACCGCAAGAACATCACAATGTTGGGTTCCATCAATATTAACTTATAAATTCAAGCATTCAGTTTTTAAAAAAGTAATTAAAGTCTTCGTGTGACTGACAATACACCAACGGTGACATTATGGTTTTCTGTGTCTTTCTGAGTTTACCAATCGAATAGTTTCTCTAATAATTCTTCAAGATTTCGGCTGTATCGCAGACCCCTCAAACAACATCTATTATCCTTACTATCTCTTGAGATATTTCCCCCAAAACATCGCGTTTGATTGTGGATGCAAATGTATGGGTTCAAGCATTTCTCTATCTCGACCAAATTTATTTGATCAGTCTTCCGAGCTTTACAACATGGGTACACTCTCCTGTCGCCATTGTGTAATTTTTTTCGTCATGGAGTTCACACTGGCGAAAGAGGGAATTTGATACATCATTTCTAAAGCTAGACGCAGTAAAAATGTAAATATTTTTCCCTCTTCTACTCACGTTGTTATTCAATTTGCCATCACAATTGTTCTTCCATTTCTTAACAGTTCCTAAGCGCACTATTTTTTGACAGTTGCAATGAAGTGATAACCATTTTTCTGAAATAACTCAACATCCTTTATTATATACACTTTTTCAACTTGGAAATTTTTTACCAGTGGACAGAACTGAGTCAGGGGATTTCCCTGACTCATTTTGGGGACTTTCTGTTTCATGGAGTTTTGGGCGATTTCTCTGACTCATTTGATATATGATGTCGTCAATTCAACCGTCATCAAGCGCGTATTTTACAGACCGGAATGTAAAAAGAGTTGATTTCCCTGACTCATTTTGAGGACCTCCTATTTTAGGAACTGTCCCCTGACGCATTTGATGTATGATGTCGTCAATTCAACCGTGACCGAGGAGTCATCAAAACTGCTGACGTCAGTATCCATTTTTTGGTCTGTAAAATTTGAGCATGTATTTTACAGACCAGAATGGAAAAAATCGAGAGTCGCTGCGGAAGGAGTCGAATGCGACGGTTTTTGCATATAGACAATTGTTATTGTTATTGTTATTTGCGTATAATGTTTAATGATAGCCATTGGGTCAGTTTGATGATAAAAGATTGTCCTGTAGACTATTTGAATGGGACTGCCATAATTCTTTTCTCCATGGGGAAACCGTTGAATGATTATTTTTCTTGTACATCTCAACTTTTTGCTTTTTGTTTTTTGTATTTCCTATTTCTGAGCATTTTTAATTTTGTGCAAAAGACTTGTTTATACAGTTGATCCAGTTGATTCTGCCGCGAAATTGGAGAGAGCGAAACAAAAAGTTGATAAAGACTATTAAAAGTATTTTAGTAGAAGTAGCTGAACTTCTCACTTGAGTTTGCCTGCAAAATGGTCAAAAATTGATATCAACAGAAAAAAAAAATTGAAAATATCCATAAATTAGAATTAAAAGAAGAGATCTTTAAGCAGAAAAATATCGTTTCTCCCTTAGAAATCATTAAATGATTTGAGCAGATGTGGTTTCAAATTCCATGATTTGATTAGGGTTGTTTTCCAAAATTCTGTAAGTTTTGACACAATTTATAGATACTAATTAATAGGTACGTGCAACATGGATTCTTAAATTTGCCACAGTTTTTCTATTTTTACACTCCATTGTGGTCAACTGGCTTTTTACGCGTACTCCTGGAGTCACAATTAATTTACAATTAATATTCTCAATCTGTGACAGACATTGTGACCCAAGATTTGTGGTCCAAGTTTTGTACTCGCATACATTGTACAATGTCTCCTCTTCTACAAATCATTGTTGGATGGAAAGAAACTGACGAAACTACATTGATTGTGGTGGGGAGAGGTATTCCCTTTGAAAAATTAGCTTCGGCCAACATATTTTGTCACTGATTGTTCAGACTTTTTCCAATGTTTTCTGTTGTCAGGCTCTCTTGTTTCTTGTTGTATTATAAAATGGATTCTGACTCACTTGAGATTTGTTATTGTATTTGTTTACACTACCGACTGTTTACTTAAGGTAAGGTAAATAAACAACTACAAATTCAAAATTAATAATTTCTTTTTTCATTTTTAGAGAAAGTAATAATTCACTAATACATAATTATGTAGCGGAACATAACGTTACCAAACTTCATCTTTCACAGATTTTCCGGAAGTGCGGAAAGTGCTCACGAAGAGTGTTTGGTTGCAAGACGGTGATCCGAGGCTAAACTCAAAGGTGGCCAAGAAAGCATGGGAGAAGCTGGGCTCTGAAATGTAGCCATTCTACCACGTTCTCCGGACCTGAACCCAATCGAGACCATCTTCCACATGGTCCGACGACAACTAAAGGAAGATGCCCTGGAACTGGAGATCATAAAAAAACATATGGGGAATGTTGCAAGAGATTTTATCAAAGCGGTTTCCCCAGAGTTGATCGACAATCAGGTTTATGTTTCCCATCCAGTTCTGTTTTACCTTTTCAGATTTGCAAACATAGACATTCATCATGAGAACGCTTTACCAAGCGCTTTGCCCACACGTTACCGTGAAACCTGCCAATGATGCAAGGGAAAGATAACGCGATACCACATGTCACCATAACATTTATATAAAAGTTTAATATATATATTTTTTATGAAATGGTAATGCATGGCAACGCGTTGTCTTTCCCTTGGAACATACACAAATTGGATAATAACGCGTGGGTAACGCGTGGTAACGCGCTTCAAGAAAGTGCCTAGCTTAGCCATGATACTTCAACGATTCTCAGACAATGTTTTTAAATAATTTAAGGATATGTGCTGTCATGTCGGTCTGAAAAAAACTCCTTGATCTCGTAGACCGTGTCAATGATTTGCGTTCCAAAGGGCTTTCACAATTAGTTTATGAATGCTTCTTTAATTGCATTACGAACAGACGGCTTGTTTGTTGTTTGTTAACAAGCAATTATAGGATTAACCATTGAAACCATGCCAGATTAGATATTGATCCTTTTTAACAAGTTCAATGAATTGCGTTCCGAAGGATTTTGTCAGTTAATTTATAAAAGCTTCTTAAATTGCATTACGAACAGACGTATTTGTAGTTTGTTAACAAGCAATTAAAGGATTAATTATTGGGACCATTCCAGATTAGATATCTTGATTCGAAATTGTATAATTTGGAGAATGCAATATTTTTCTCTTTTCTCCACATTGCTTGTTTGTCGATTTAAATAGATTAATCTCAACGTTAATAGGGTCCGAGTGTTCTGAAGTTTGTTCTAATATACCACTTAATGAAATATATACTCTATGGTTTAATACATATATACTCCGCTATGAATTCTTTTATACGCAACGTCATGTCAAGATGATGGTGAAAAATGTATTGAAATTTTGGGATAAACTTGTCTGACAACACATTTCATCATTCTGAATGCCTTCATCTAAGTTACCATTAAATAGGATAAATTTTGTTAATCAATGCATAAAGCCTTCCCTAATTACACTACTAACAGACGTCCATGAAATATCTATAGTTAATATTAATCTTTTCCTTTTTTTACTATGACTAGATCCACATATAGTCTTGCTTTTTCATTACCTAGTTTCTTCTACGGATTTGAAAATAACCCTCTAAAATCCGACACTTAAGATACGCAAAATTTAAAATTTTATTTACTTTGATGAAACTAAAACTACAAAATTCATCTTCCAAAGCATTCATAAACAAAATCAGATAAATTAGCCTTTTATGGTGTAATAATATCAGTATTATTATAATCATCAACAAATTCGTATAATTTCTCAGAATTTGACTTTAAATCATGAATAGTTTGATATACAAACTATAGCTCTCTCTCTCTTTATAAGCCTCTTGTAGCTCTTTGATTATGTAATGGTCTGTAAGTAAGCAACTTTCAGCATTTTCAGATAAATGTATCAAGTGTAAAACAAGAGCAGGACCTACCATGTCGACGTATAGGTTTTAAAGGATATTGGTGTGGCTTAGCCCATAAAAATTTTGAAGTCGATATTGCAGGCTAGTACTTACCCGTAATTGAGACAGATACACCGCCGAAGTTAATAAGATTTCCATTGCAAAGAAATCTTAACAAGAATTAAGTTTTATAAGCGCTGTTATTAAATCAAGACTATGGATAAATAAACAACAATTTCACTAGTAGCTGCAGTTGATATCCAACTTTGATTGCGCTGACAAGCCTGAACTACAACCATGAAGACTATCGTTGCTTTCTTGTTGTTATCAATGGTGGTATCTACATTGGCACGAAGAAAAGGTGAAGAAAGAAATTCTTTTATTTTATATTTGAACCAAAACAACTAAAATGACTTAGCAATTCCAATTTAATTTCCATTACGTGAGCTTAAAATAAACCCATTTTGATTTACACTTGGTTACTTTATTTACCACATTGTTTACTTAGTAATTACAGGAACGTTATTAAAAACAACTTATAGCTATAATAACAAATTGTAACAAATTATATATATATATATTTTAGGTCCAACACCTACCCCCGATCCTACCAGATGGTGTGAACCTCCATCGTTTGCATTTTGTGACGAATTCAGCTTTGATGATTGGAAAGAAGCCATGAAGAAAAAAAGAATCAATGGTAGGGAGATAATAGATAAACCCCTGAGTTTCTTTCTCATACAAGTTACTAATTTAATATAAACCTTACGTGAAGTAGAATTGTTTTTTTAATTCTCAACACTACCATCAACTTTCAAATTCAAAATGTTTTTGTATTCCAAAACATGTGTTTTAAGGATGTAGTTACATGCTAAATTGGCTTTTCAAGGAACATTATTTTCAGTTCCTAATAATATGCAAGGGCAGTTAATTTGTTATCTAGCGTTATTACTAAAGAGTTTGCACACCGACTAAAGCTCATTTTTCAGTACAGTTCTCCGCTATTTCTTCGAATAGCTGACAATGTGTATTCTATCAGATATAGGGAAGCACATTAAAAACATCTAGCAGCAAAGAAAAGTATTTTGATAAGAGTTTAATAGATATGATTATTTTTTCTTCCTTAACAGATGTTGCTAAACGTGTATTGGAAGAAATTCTCAAAAACAGAAAAGATAAGCGCAAGTAAGTACATTCTATATTATATCAATTTCTTCTTAGCGAATCAGTTAATAGCTATGCTGTCCTCTGTAAATTCTTAGGTTATTTATAATCTGAGTTAGTAAGTGTTTCTCATCATAATAAGAAGTTATTTACTTTGTTAATTATGCAAGTCTATGAGTTATGTAATGACACATGGAAGTTGCGGCGATGGTTATCCTCTTATAGGATCGTCATTTTCTGTGCCAATTATAATAGCCTTTTGCATATCAATGTCAAGTAAATGTAAATAGAGTTGATCAAGAATAGATTTTTTGACAAGAAACAACTCTTCTCTTTTGTCGTAATTGACAAATACTGAAAAAAAAACATTTCCAACAATTGATCAAAATATCGTTAACGGTTTTACACAGTGTATGCTGATTGAAGTTACAACATTGACTTAAATTTGTCCTTTTAGAGACGAAGGATTCTATTGAAAGCGAAAGAAAACTGTGTTAAAGAGGCGACACGCGAATCTATATATCCTGACTTCCAATCTATGTTTACATTAGTTTATTAACCACTAACACAATACATTGTTGTAAACATTTTATGATTTCATTTCATGTCTTTTTCCGTATTTTCCCTAACCAAATTCGATATTGTTGATTTCATTGTCTTCTTCTGTTTCCTTGTTGTACAAGAATTTTTTACAAAAACAGATACCTTCAAAGAAAAGTATTTTAATGCTTTAAGGTTCCTGAATAGGTAAGGTTGACACAGATTACATATACCACATTCTTGAAAAGTAATGGTGGCGAAGATTTACCTGTTTACCATTCAACGATGTGCCACAGGATTAGATGACCGACTGGAGAACATTTTCGACATAACTTTTGACGCATCATTTAAACTCTATTTCATTTTCTTTCTTTGAAAACCAAGCAGTAACCAGTTTCCGTTCACTACTAGTTTTCAGTTTGACTTAAAACCATGAATTTCACAACTTCAATGGTTTATATACTTCGTTTTGTTTTCCTTTCCGTTGCGAAAAATATTTCAAAAGTATAATGATGCTAAAATTCTAAGAATGAAAATACAGAAAACATACAAATAGAAACCTGAAGAGCATATTCAAAAAAAGAAAACATTCCAAATCAAATGATAATCATTTTTATAGAAAGAAAGCTCATCAACAGTCTGTTATTTGCCAGTTCTGACTGATATTTCCTACCAATAAATAAAGGGTTGGGTGATAATTGCTTTTGAAATTTTTCAATTCAATGAAGTTCTGAAAAGGTAACTAGCAATTCAAGTTGCATATGATTTTTTCATTTAAACGAATACTTATTTACAGGATTATCATTTCAACAAAGAAATATGAGTCTTGTGTTTAATAACAAAGTAGGCCCTTAAAAGCAGAAAAAAAAGCAAGTACACGAAACGAATACACCGCTATACTGGAATGATAATTTTCATTAAATTAATGGTACATTGCAGTCGGTAATATGTATGATTTTGAACAAGGGGCCCATAGACCTCTTAAGGTCAGTGCAAATTGCATACACAAAAATCACAAGATTATATACTCTACAAAGAATGTCTAACTTTCTGAAATACAGCTTGATTAGAATTTAGTAAGCCTGTATTGGGTTAGTGGACATGAGAATAAAAGTTTTTAAATACAGTTGCCCAAAAGAAAGACGTATGAAAACAACTTGTGATATATAGCAGTATTTTCACAAATGGAAACGAAACAGGAAATTCTCAATGTTTGAACTATAAATACCCGTGATGATACCATGCATTATAACAGTGAAGTGCTGGGTGCTTGGGTGTATAGTTTTTGTTATGATTTACTTATTTTGTTAAGAGTTACTTTTCATTTATTGTGCAAGAAAAATATCATCTTCAGTCAATAGTAGGGCATTTTTGGCAGTTTCATTATCATTTCGCTGTTTGGTTGTGTTTCATGTTTCCAAGGCCAAAAAATAATATTTTAAACTTTATATTCTGTTCAGCTCCAGCATTAATTGGATTTGTCATATTTTCTTTTACATGTGATTGCCCCCGCAGCGAGCGTAAGCGAGCCCGAATTTATCATTCGATAAATTTTATTCAATGCACTGATTTTTGGCGGATCCTTGCCTTAAAAAGATTTTAATTGGATATTTGTGTATGCAAGAAAGCCTACAAATTGTCATTCTTCGTGTTTTCCTTCTTTTTTCTGTCCTCCAAACCTGGTGTGATCATGATCAATAAAACCTTCTTATATTTTTTTCTTGTTTTTTATGTAAACTTTGGCTATTTCTTGTTTCGAATCAAAGTTTGAAACGCAGTTTTCTAATGGATTTTTCGCTTTAATTTTTTTTTTAAAAAGTTTTTTTTTCTTTCTTTTGGTTCTTACGGAATTTCTTTAACAAATGTTTATTTTATTTTGATTATAAAATACGTATCCATGGTTTCAGTTCACACATTTCTTTTGTTTGTAGCCAATACTTTCTGATATTACTTGTTAAGCTTTAATTACACTTTTTGATAGGTATAAATTAGCATCAGCGTGACATAGGACTAAGACATAACAAAAAGTAACAAAGTTTTTCTTTGTTTTGTTTCCGTTGTATAGCTTGCAATGTATAGCTTGCTGTGTGTACAAATTGGAATGCTTGAGCGCGGGGGCATTTTTAGCTTAAGCTACATGCTAGTATTATGTGCATGCGAATTTATGATCATTACAAAGTGGGTTGCTACTGGATTTTGTGTGGGTATATAGTTTTGCATTATGTAGTTATTTGTTTTATGTAAAAGTTACTTATCATCTCCGGGTATAAAAAGGATGGTTTCGTTCAAAAGGAGGGAACATTAAGTGTTTCGATGTTTCAGGTTTGTTTTATTATTTTGATGTTTGACAGACATTTATTTCACTAATTCTTTTTCTGTGGCTCAACATTGATTAAAACGCGTAAAAATTTTAACCTGCGATACAGGTCTTATTATGCCAGTCCGCAAGTGTGCATTCCATTTTTATTTTAAAGAGCTTTTCTTTAAATTCTACGGTCAAAGTCTTCTTGTTCATGATCATGGTCTTCGTTAGACCATTGAAGAAGCCATTAAATGCATGTGTTTTTCATCATTTGTTTTGAAACCGTTTTGGTTGGTTTCTGAAAGCGATAGCAACCAGTTCGTTAGTAAGGAATGTCTTATTTGACGAAGAAACATGTCCTGAAATGCGATGAGTCTATAAAGTAATAGGTGGTGTTTGTTTGTTTGTCTGTCTCGCAAAATGGTAGATGTGAGCTGTGAGAGACATCGGGAATTTAGCAATGTAAGATCACAAATTATCAGAATCATCAAAAATCATTTGGTTCTTTTTTGCAGAGTGGAGCCTAGATCAGATATTGTCATGAAAATACAAATAGAGAGATGCGTTCAGCTGTCGCTGTAATTTCTTACAGTGCATACCAAAAGTCTTAATTTGCTCACTTACCTTTTATTTTCGCAAATGTGTGATGTAGATATTAATTCGGTTGATCAAGCCCAAAAGTGTTCAGCGTATAGCTTTAGGGCAAAATTGACGATTTGCACGGTGGCGGGCAGGTCAAAGTGTTTGCTTTTTGGAGTTAAGTAGACACTTTCTCCGGGCATGTTTCGAATTCTCTGAGGTCTGATCGCCCCTACAACTGGGAAACCAAAACCTTCTACCCTTTAAGATGTAAGTTGAGCATTTATAGATGAAAACATTGCTTGTGGATATTTTCGAAAATTTCTTAGACCAAAGTTTCTAAACGTTTTTAAGCAAACTAAAATCATTTATTGGCAGAACTAAAATGTGCATCTATGCTCTCACAAAAAAGCTGTGTCTGCTAGGAATAAAAGAACAAGAGGCCCATATGCCTTAAGGTCAGCGCAAATTGGCTGCTTAAAATATCACACGAATATAGCTTGCGAAAAAGAATCCTGCATTTCTAAAATACAGCTTGATTAGAATCTCTGGAAAGCCCATAACGGTTGGTGGACATATGAATCGAAAATGCAAATCCACTTGCCTTACAGGGGGCGTAAAATCCACAATGATGAAATGACCCCCTAATATTTTCACAATGGAAAAAATTTATGATCAAACGAATTTCCTAAATAACATAGTATAATATAATGATAAATTAGGAAAAAAACATCCTGTCTCCCACCTACAGTACCATGCTTTGACATGGAAAAAAGCAAAGTCAGCTAAAAATCGTATACCACCGTGTAACGTCAGCATGAAAGTTGAAAGATGATGAACAAAATCGGAAACTGATATGCGCCTATCTCGTGAAACTCGCTTACGCTCGCTGCGGAGGCAAAAACAAATTTTGAATCACAAACTAGTATTTATCACAACTTACATGTATTCATTTCATTATATTCATTAGTAAGCATAAAAGATTTTACAATCAACTTGTTCGCATTTTTCTTGCTATCTAAACACATTATTACTATACCGTATTTTCTCTAACAAACGCCGCCCTCTGATAAATGCCGCTCTCTATTAAACCCTGCATTTAAAGCTAAACATTTGCAATAAACGCCGCCCTCTAATGAACGCAGCCTTTTAATAAACACCGGATCTTGAAAAATGATGGGCTTATTAGAAAACAGGCTAAGCAAGAAACTATTTTTAGAATTTTCAATTCTAACGTCAGCAAAAGCTATGAAACTTTTCATTTCGCGAAAGTGATATTGATATTCTTTGAATTTTTTGTGTAATGTGAATATATCTTATGTTTAAAACATTCTCCTGCAATCTTTCGAAAAGGAAAAGAAAATATTCTGTCTGCTTGTATCTCAATTTTTCATTTTCCAATAAACGCCGTCCTCTAATGAACGTTGCCCTCTATTTAACGGCGCATACAAAAGTTGGAATTTTAAATTAGCCATGCGGCGTTCATTAAAAGAAATACGGTAGGTGTTTGAAACTTCTGTCCTTTAGTAGGTAAACCATTACAAACATGACACAAGACGTTATGACACAAGGCTATTATGACATATTGTTCGAAACTATTATGACATTGTTTAATTGCCCCCGCAGCGAGCGTAAGCGAGCGAGGAGGCATAGTAGTTTCACGAGATAGGCGAATGTCAGTTTCCGATTTTGTTCTTCATCATCATCATCATCATCTTCCAACTTTCGTGTTGACGTTACACGGTGGTATACAATTATTAGCTGACTTTGCTTTTTTACCGTTTCAATGCATGGTACTGTAAAGCTAAGTGGACACGAGCAACATTTTTCATGCGATTGCAACAATAATCTGTTTTGTTGCAATCGCAAGACAGTTGTTGCTCGTGTCCCCATAGTATATTTGTTTGTTGCTGCAACAAATTTCACCCATAAAAATGTTGCAGCAACAAAAAAAATATCAAATCAGTTTGATATTATTTTTGTTGCTGCAACAAATTTTTCATGTTGCAAATGTCTTTTGTAAAAATGTTGCTAGTGTCCCCACATTTGCAACATGCTTTTATACAAAAATTTTGTTTTAATCCAATGACATTCGTTTATTTTTGCTGACATGTCAAAAGAGTATGCTTCGGTAATCATAACAACATCGCTTCCGACAGTATTTTGTTGCAAGAAATTCAACGTAGGCGACACTACGTGCGACTGCAACAAAAAATATTTTGTTGCAATCGCATGAAAAATGTTGCCCGTGTCCCTGAAGCTTAAATGGGAGACAGAATGTTTTTTCGTATCTCTTTCCTAAATTATTATTATATTATACTATGTTATTTAGGAAGTTCGTATGCTAACATTGCTTAAACATTTTTCATACTACTTTTGTGTTGTTTTAGTGAAATGAACGATAAGGTTTTGAAGCACAGCATGAAATCTAAAATTTTGCCAACCATACATTTTATTTTTGTATATGTTTTAACTCTAAATCTTTCATTCAATTAATTTTATTCAATGCACTGATTATTGGCAGATCTTGCCTTAAAAATATTTAAATTGGATTTCTGTGTATGTAAGAAACCCATATTTACAAATTGTCGTTCTTCGTGTTTTTCTTCTTTAACTGTCCTCCAAACCTAGTGTGATCATGATTAATAAAACCTTTCTATATTTTTTCTTTTTTTTATGTAAACTTTGGCTATTTTTAGTTTTGAATCAAAGTTTGAATCAAGAGATTTCTAATAGATTTTTTTTAAAAAGTTTTTTTTTTCTTTTGGCTTTTACAGAATCTTATTTTGATTATAAAATACGTATTTGATTATAAAATGCGTATCCATGGTTTCAGTTCACACATTTCTTTTGTTTGTAGCAAATACTTTCTGATATTACTTGTTAAGCCTTATTTACACTTTTTGAATATATATTAGCATCAGTGTGACTTAGGCCTGAGATAACAAAAAGTAACGAAGTTTTGAACAGATTTTCATCTGTTTAAGTTTAGATCTATTTGGTTTGCATATTCCAAGTTGGTTTTGAAATACCTTTACTGCTACACTATGCGGCATGGTTACACTACTCATTAAACTATTTGTTGTATTGTAAAACTTTTTAACTATTGTTTCATATGAACGATTAATTGTTCTTGTAATTGGAAAAGTTATCGTAAAGAAAGTTTAACTCAATTCTAATGTAAGTGAAAAACCGTGAAGACCATCTGTCAAGGAGTTTTCAAATCTGATCTCCCATTTCAAAATGATCATGCTCACAATTCTTCTTGTTTTTATTGTGTTTAGTTTATACAATGTTATCAAAAGTTAAAATGTATATATTTGTTACTTTAAAAAGTTTTACAAAAGCATCCATCTTAATATTTTGATCTCCCTTCACCCTTGTTCTTTCAAAACACTAGAAATGACGTCATAAAACATTGCTTGTTCTTTTAATGACCGTTGGCTGATTAAATAGTTGTTCAATTATCGAGTTTGTCCTGAAGTTCAATTGATGCCATCATGTCAACTCTTTGAATGAAGGGTGTTATTGTATGCCTGTTTCGATGCATTAAATGTTACAAATTAAATGTTAAATGCTACTCGTCTCGTGATCATAATGCCAGACAGTTCTAAAACGAATTTGAGTGAGTGTTGAGTAGCTTTGAGGCTTCCTAAAAAACTGCTTTGTCGAAATATTTAAGCATATAAGTATGCCACTTACCAGGCCCACAATAAACCAAAACATTTGTTTTTGAACAAAACTTATTTTCATTTCCGTTGTATAGCTTGCAATGTATAACTTGCTGTGTATACAAAATGAAATGCTTGAGTGCGGGGGCATTTTTTAGCTAAAGCTACATGTTAGTTCTAAATATAGCTGTGCAGTATTGTTTATAATTATTTCGAATGATTTGATTTTGTATGATAAATTCCTCCTTTACAAAAAGAGATTTGTAAATTAGTATCATTAATACGGACCTATTAATAAGTAATTTATTATTGTGGTTGATAGGCACATTTGTTAAAAAATCTCTGCGAAGGAGTGCATTTCTATATAAATATGCACAGAATTACAATAAAAATTCTCTCCGTCACAGTGACTTTTTGACGATTTTACCGACTGGGAACCAACTTGTTGTTGTAATGATTAATGAGATTTCTAAAGTATTCACAACAAATATGATATTTTGTTTATATTTTGATATATCTAAGTGGTTGGGGAACATAAAGTATTAATAAAATTTGTAAAATTTACTGTTAGTGAGATATGGTGTAAAAGAACATCAATTTTCAATGCTTTTAGCTTTAATTTAAACTTACTATTCACTCTTCTGGTGTTTCAAGAACGCCACTGTCAGCAACTTGTGCGATCTAATCGAAGATGCGTTTGATTTTGTACCCATTGGTAGTTTTCTTCGTTTATTATCTCCTTAGTTATAGCGTTAAGCTTATAATACATTACCCATTTCAATGGATCAGTTCAAATGGATACCAAAAAAATCATGAAAAAATGATCCAACACAGGTGACTACACTTATCCAACAAACGTAACCAACTGCACGTATTTTTATGGCGATCTTGCCCACTGGGACTATATTTATATTTAGTTCTTTTCACAATTGAACACGTAAAACTTTTTCAAACGCTTTCAATTTAAACTGAAGCAGGTGAAAATCTAACTGATCCATTTAAAGTGGTCCATTTAAATGATATTGTATTCCAAGCTTTACGTAATGTTGGTTTATGAAATGTTATGGAGACAGAGAAAGAGGAAGTAGAAATTCAATTACTTATGACATCATCCTTATTGCTAATAACTTCAGGTTACAACAAGTACGATAGTATTATTAGGTATTGCTTGACGTGGCTAGCCACACTCGGTTGCTATTGGATCTGATTTCCTCAAAGGAAAACGGCTTAGGTTGGAGGTTATGAAGTATCTGACACTCTCATGAATAAACCTTATTAAGGGCCTGTGGTCTCCTGAATGACCACCTTCAACTTTTGATGTATCATTTTGCCCATTACTAGGTAACTTTGTGCTATCAGTTTCATTATAAGCTACTTAAAAGCTGTCTTCAAAAACACCTTGTTGCAATGCGCATGTTATGTCATCAGATCATATTTGAGTGAAGTCGTGGTGTAGTGGCTATCAGTAGGTTCAATTCCCCTGTGAAAGTTAGCATTGTAACAACTATCGCACGTTGCATTCCATTCAGATAAAAAAAGTCCTTCCCGTAGCCCTAGCCTTTTTTTAATTAAATTAGATGCAATTGAAAATACAAAATGAAAACTCTTATTGCAAGTAATTACATCCGAAAAAACCTTACAATAAAATTATGCGTTCTTCTTTCCAAATTATCATCCCAAGCGACATAGTGGGTGATGGCGTAAAAATCTGCAGAAATATGGCTTTACTCGTCGAATGACTCTTCGAACTTTTCGCACGATTCTTCTAAACCATCCCCGACGACGTCTTCTTCTTCTCCTTCTTCTTCTTCTCCAAGGATCATTTTCGTTCACATCTATTTAAAATCATCATAAAACTGTGAAATATGATCGTTTTTAGTTTTGTTTACTGTTCAACAAAAGAATATGATACATGGAATAAAATCTGTCGTCCTATTTTCGAATCTAGTGATATTCGATGTGTTTTTTAAAAATGGAAAATTAGCATTTTTAAAACTATTCTATCAAAGATTGTCTTTTCTGCAACACGGTGCCAATGTCCAATATCAAATAGTCTAACAATCGTCAATCATAGTTGCAATTTTCTTACCATATATCGGCATCTTTTTCTATGCTCGTAATGACATTTTATCCCCCATTTCTTTTTAATTGTTCATTGTCCATTTCCGTAGGACTTAACTTCATGAATTTGCAAAATGATAATTTGGTGTCACGCAAAGACCTTTTCTTGGACGATTCAGCTTATTTTATTATTTTTACAACCTAAGGTTATACTATTTCTTTTGATTCAGCTAAAATATCTCGGATTATTTCCCATGGTCGCCCTCTTTTTGAAGAGATTCAAAAACTTTTGTATTTCAAATTGTATGACCAATAAAGGTAAAGCATTGATATTTTTTAATTTTCCTCGCTGTGACCCTTTCAAACAAATTTGAATATTTAATGCATTTGAATACTTTATATACAATGTACCAAATAATGTATCACCCAAGATGTTCTTTTGTAACAGATTCGAAAGAAGACTTTGCTTAGATATCTCAAATAGAACACATGTCTCAGCAGCAAAACTACTCACCAATAGTGTCATCAGATTCATCTTCGCTTAGCTCTTCTTCATCATTATCTAAATGGAAGTAAATACATGTTCAGAACAAATGATAGGTGATCTAATACCAGAAGCTTTCAACAGTTTGCGATACTGTTTTCTGGAAGTTCAACAAGAAATTTATTAATTAGAACAGATTATATAGGATGCTTATGAATAACAGAAGCAAGTCAATGTAGCTAGATTTCATACCAATTTCATTTTCGATCATTTTTGACAAAAATTCATCCAGGTTTGTTGCTTCACCTTTAGTAATTTCTAAATGCAAATTCATTGGTATTATTAGTGCACATTTGCTTATATGGGATTTAAAAAAAATCATACTTCAAGTTAAACTTCTTGAATTCAACTTAATTGTTTATGAACTAAAAGTGGAACTCATTACCTTCATTTTTTGGATCTTCATCTTCGTTTTCAAATGTGTATGCTAAATTTAAATTCAACGACTTTATAGAAATACAAAAAAATAAATTAAAAAGACACCCTAAATGCTCCAAAAATAGCATCGATAGTCCGAAAGTTTTCATTTTCATTTTTTTGCAGCATTTTAGATGGCACTGAAGAACAAAGAAACTTTTCAATATTAACCTGTAACAGCGGAAATGAGAACAACCAGCAGCAACAGCTTCATTGCAAACAAGAAAGCAAACGAGTAAGTATTGAAATTTGATACTTTTGCAGCACTGAGAATTAACAAAACATTTGCAACTAAATTGCTGTTTGCCAATTGCAATATTGTTTCGACTTTTGCTCTATCAAAGTTACATTGAAATTCATTTATTTCCACAGGCTTTTTATACTGTCACTACTTCCTTATTCATTAACTTCTACGTAATTATCTAAATTTCAAGTACAATGAAAAGATTTGGTATCAATTGAAGCGATCAAATGTATTTGACAAGACTTTTTCGAATCTTATCTGTTGTATTTGTGACATGTTATTATTTAATCGAACAAGTAACAACATGATATGACAAGGAAGTCATATGTGTTCTTTCATTTCAACAATGAGTACTTTTATAATGTATGAGGGCGCTTGTGCAGTCGTGACGTTCTTAAATACTGATAACAAATAATCTGTTACTTTCACAAGGAAGCTGTATGTACTATCTATCTATAATTGAATTTAATTCTGTTGTCTGATAAGAAATAATAACTCAACAAACAACAATGCAAATGCTACTGATACCTTTGACTCCATATAATGAAAATATTGATATATCGACCGTGTAGTTTTTTGTTCAATTTGTAACAATTTCAAATCGTGAAAGTTCATGGCAAAGGTTTTTAATGCTTAGGTTTCTCTGTTACTTTCTTGCTAAAAGAAATGTTTTGGCTAACATTTCTTGAAATGCTTTCAATAGAGTAATCACTTCGAGCTTTTTATATCCTAAGATTCTAAAAGTAACTTGTTATCAGCAATTAGTTTTTGTAAACGAGTCAACAAAAATGTATTTTATTTGTCGCACGATGTTTATTTTTCAATATTTTTATGATAGCTAATCATAACAAATGAAAGTTAAAATATAAAGGGGAACTGAACTCTTGTTTAACCAGAAAACATTGGCATAAAATTTCTGTGTTGTTTTATAACTATAGTTAGTTACCATTTGAAGTACAAGATTCTAGAATTTTCTCACGAAATCTCTGAACTACTCACATTATTATTATTATTGTTATTATTATTATTATTATTATTATTACATACCAAGATGTCATTTATTTCTTCTCAGGCAGGAAAATTTATTTTTTGGAAATTAAGAAACCTAATGGACCTTTCTCGAATTTCTGTTTAAACGATGCATTGTGGCCGAGTTGTCGTGTCTAACCTCGCTTGTAATATTCAAACTGTTTCTAATTATTGGAATGGGAATTGAGAATAATAGAGACTATCATTAATCTGTAAAGTAATGACATTAGTGGAACCATGAATCGCATAAAAACGAGGCTATATATGAAACTTGGCTACAATTTAGTGTTTGAACAGAAACTCGGGAAAGGTCTATTTTCATTACATGTTAAGAAAAGCAATCTGTGACTTTTGACTTCCGTTTTCCTTAAAGCTTGATTTAGCGTCATTTTCGTGCTCCTCTTCTGCTTCTTAACTATACCTGCTTCCTGCAGTATCCAAATTATTTTGCGATAAAGCGACTCTTTATGAAACTATAACAAATCATTTCCTGGCGAAATTTTTTGATGATAGTTCCGGAAACAACACAAGCTTATGGTCTGATGATCTTTGGGTAGAGAAAAATTTCCTAAAAGTTAATGGCTTTAGACAATTTAACCACAAAATCGACGAGTGAGAAGTTGAATTGGGGCCAGTTATAAATTGATTTGTCCGACAAGGTTTCTGTAGTTTTGCAGAAACAACTAAAAAATCTATGCAAAGCAATTTTTGTGATACTGAAGCTTAGATGTATTCCGTCGTATATCCCGTGGTTTTAAAGTGTATTTTTAATATAATGGTTGAATAAAAATGGGTTATAGTCGCTGCAATTTTTTTGTAAATAAAAGAAAAAAGAAAAAAAAAGAACGTACGAGTCTATGCCATAGTACTATGCGTGTCAACTGACCTAAAACATACTTTTACTGAATACATAAACATCTACTATCAACTTCGGTTGATCAATAATACACAAAGAATGATAATAAAAAATAACAAACATAATATAATGTGTGTAGATGTCTAAAAGGATTTTCTATTGGAGTGATTAAAGCATTTCTTTGCTTCTGTTGACGCAGTGTGTTTTTTACTCGCTCCGGAAAATTCATACCCAATAACAGTTTACTTGTTCTATTGTTAAGTCAGTTAATCTGCCTTTACTGTTAATAATCTTGCCAAGCATAGCAAATTACTTGGTTGAAATGTTTTTAAGCTTCTTGATTAGGGAGAGCTTTTTCATGATTTCGAGTACCATATACCATGGCAGTAAAAAAATTATAAAATCACAAGGCAGATTATAGAACATTTACACAATGTACGTAAACGGTCTGCATTTGTTACCTAATTCAAATTAAAGTATACATGGCAGAATCACAAATATTTTCATTGTATTAAGTAAAGTGGCAGTTAGTGATTTTGTTGAATTATTCTTCTTTCCTACTCTTCTTTCCTGCAAGACAAGATAATTCATTTAAATAAGGAAAAATGTGAACTTCCTTGTGAAAGTAACAGATTACTTGTTATCAGTAACTCAAAACGTCACCACTATACAAGAACTGTCCAAGGTTATTAAATAACTTGTTGCTAAAATCAAAGAAACAATAAACTTCCTTGTCATATTAACATGTTTCTTAATCGAATTAATAAATACATGTAGTAAATACAAAAGATGAGATTCGAAAACGTCTTATCAACAAATATAACTGATCCCTTTCAACTGATACAAAATCTTTTCACTGTACCTGCAATTACTGCAATTGCTTAGACGTTATGGATAAGGAAGTAGGCAGACATTTAGGCCACCACCCAATATGTCGACGAGGATAATAGTTTCGAATGAAGAACAAATAATTCTTAATTTTTCTTGTGTTTTAATTGCTTTGAACAAACGTTTTGACCTTGTATTTTTCAATTGTATTCAATGTTTCAAAGAAAAACGGAGAAAGAAATTTAGCAGGTACTCATCATTGGGTTCAAAATCCCGTATGCATTTTGATTTAGATCGGCGATTGCCAATCATGGTAGGTTTATCGTGTAATGAGAACTTCAAACCATGGTTTCTGCTTTTTTCTCACAGGGAGATGGAATTTTCTGAATGACTCCATTTCGATGTGTACAGAGAGCGTTAGACGATAAACATTTTCAAACGACAAAGTAGATAAGGGAATAGACCTTTCCCGAATTTCTGTTTAAACACCGTGTTATGGCCTAGCTTCTAAGTTTCGCCTCTTTTTCAAACTCTTAATTACTTCTAATTATTCCACCGGGTACCTGAAAAAACGAGTAACTATTACTTACTGAGAACATTATGCAATTAGAAAACAATAAAGAACATAGAAACGAGGCGAAACTTAGAAGCTAGGCCATAACACGGTGTTTAAACAGAAATTCGGGAAAGGTGTATTATATGGAGATATTGAATCTTTTATTCGAAGTTTCTAAACCGTAAAATTAAAAACCGGTTTAAATCACAAACAAAATTAACATCAAAAATTTCATAATTCAGAAACTTGGATAACTGCAAAGTTAATCTAATTGAAGAATATTCCAAGTGGCCACAAAGACGTGGGAAAGTCGTAATAGAGAAGTCTTTCCAACACTCCCTAAGACAATAATGTAATAGTCATGAAATGGGAATCTCAAAAGACGTTCCAATCACATCTTTGCTGGGACGTCTTTACAAGATTGCAACGACGTCACAACAAAGTCGTAGGAATGAGAAATCTAACTTGTAGTCGTCGTAACGACGTGGTAAACACGTTCGATTAACAACCTTCTTTTTGTGGAATCATATGTCAACTATATTAGGATCATCAAAAGAGCTTAACATACAAATTCAAGACATCTCCTGTTAGAATATTTTTAAACTTTACAACACAATTTACAATTCAGCTATGTTGCCTAACTTGTTGTAAAGTTATGAAATTTCTTTATTTAAGTTTTGACATTTCGCCAACTTCCTCGTTGATCTTTGAGCATTAACGGAAGGTTTTCTTTTTATGGCATCCTGAGCGCTTTTGTGATACTTGAGTACTGAAACTTTGTATAATAATAATGTATAAATATGTTTTGATATACTCGCCAAACGGTTTCAGAAAATAAAACTCACCGTTATATGCATTGAACAGTGTCGTATCTTTACAAGTTGTTTTGCCATTTCCACGTTGCCAGTTGGAATTTGACAAATTTTTGTAATTTTTATCTAAACTTCTTTTTATGTACGCCTTTTCTTACAAGAAAGTCATTTTATGCCTTTGAAATTTTCTATATAACACGTGAATTTTATAATCCGAAATTTTTTGTCTTGTGTGTTTGGGATTGATCTATTTTGAATTCTTAAAATCATTCGACTTTAGTAAAATATATTTGATGAATTTTTGCGGACTGATCGTTTTATCAATTTAGAATTCTTTCGCAGGTCGTCATTTAATATGTATAGAGACTTCCTAAAAGCGTCATAAAATCATCCCTCACACGACCAAGAAAAAGAATGCGATACGAATGTGAATTCCATGTGCAGCATGTTATTGTTACTTGACGTACAGTCACCTTCCGGTTATTCGAATATGGACTTATCTGAACTTCCCGATTATTGAACTTGATTTCATTCCCCTTGGATTTCCCTTAACGAACTTTTGGAAATTACTTTCATTTATTCGGACCTTCACTTATTCGAATTTTTGCTTGGCGATAAAACCCTGCAGTTACTCGAACTGCTCTATTTCCTCTCAGGCAGGACAGTTTCTTTTTCGGAAATGCAGAAACTTATTTTTCATCACATATCAAGAAAAACACTATGTGACTTGTGACTTCCGTTCTCCTTAAAGCATCATTTAGCGTCATTTTTGTGCTGCATTTTTACTCCTTTCCTATACCTTGCTTCCTGTAATATTCAAAGTATTTTACGATAAAGCGGCTCTTTATGGGACTATGATAAATCATTTCTTTGCAAAATCTTTTGCTGATAATTGCGAAAACAACACAAGCTGGTGATCTGATGTTATATTTAGGTGGAGAAAATTTGCCTAAAAGTTCCAACCCTTCTTTTGTTACAACTAAAGGTGAAGCTGAAATGCGGTTTTAAAGTAAGTGTTTTTTCAATGTGATGGATTATAGTCAGTATAATTTATTGTCAATAAGATAAAATAAAAATAAATGAAACACGATTCTACACTTCCTTGTCATGTCATCTTCTTTCATGCTCGAATACAAAAACACAAATGATAAGATGTCAAAACGTCTGATCAGAAGTTATAATCATTATACCTCTTATCTTATCTTAAAGCAGCGTTATCTAAAACAAAGAATGCTCGAAAGCTTTGTTAACCAAACAGATTTCCGGAATTTGTTTTTTGTTTGCATTTGTATTATAGTAATGTATTGGTAAGTCTCTGCAACCCAAGCAATTTAGAAAAATTCATAGTGAAATGTTAGAACATTGAACGCCTTAATGAATAATCAATTTCAATCTCAGCTCAAGTAAACTTGGCAGAAACTGTTTAATTTGCTAGATTATAAAACATTAGATCTATTTGGTTTGCATATTGCAATTTAATTTTGAAATACCACTACCGTTTTTGTTCACGGTCTGAATTTGTTAGCTAAATTAAATAAAAATCATCATATCACAATCAAAAATAATTTTTTTTCCAAAATATCGCAAAATAATTTTATTTAAATAATATCAGTGAGTGCCAGTGCTTTTGTTCAGATATTATTTTTGGAACAAAATAATTCATTTCCATTAAAAAAAGGCAGACTTCCTTACGAAAGTAACAAATTATTTTTTATCAGTATTTAAAAACGTCACAACTGTACAAGCATCATAGTTGCTAAATAATCCCTTCTTAAAATCAACGAAAACAGTGAACTTCCTTGTGATGTTATGTAGTTTATTGATCAAATAAACAAATAGTTCTAACAAATAGAAAAGATAAGATTTGGAAGTCTTATCAGCAATTAAACTGATCACTTCAACTGACACAAAATCTTTTCATTTTGTTTGCAATTAAGACGGCTACGTAAAAGGTAATAGATAAGGAAGTAGGCACGCTATAAAAGGCCCCTGGTACAAATCAACTTCAGTGCAACGTTGATGAGTGGAAACAAGCAGCCATTTTATTATAAGTTCTTTCTTGATTCTCATTCCCAAGTATTTGACTTAAATAACGAGTTCGATTGCAATGAAGCTTCTGCTACTGGTCGTCCTCATTTCAGCTGTTACAGGTAAATCTCACAAATTTATTTTGTGCTCTGTCACCCGTAAATTTGCTAAGGAAACCAAGGTCAATTGACTTGTCAAACTATCGAATAATTCTTTTGGCGCATTTGAGACCGCTCTTTTATTTCTTTGTATGTATCTCAAGTCATCCCTTTAAATTTCAGCTTCCACATTTGAAAACGAAGATGAAGATGCCAAAAAGGAAGGTAGTAAGATCACACTGAGTTATTACAATTTTAAATTAAGTATGATTTTAATTGGAGTAAATAGATTACAGAATCATTTTTAAGGGCCACATGAAATGCATTGAATAAAGCAAAGAATTTGAATTTAGAAATAACTAAAGGCGAAGAAACATAACTGGATGAATGGTCCTTGGCCAATTTCTAGACATTTAAGAATTGGATAAATGTGCATTGTGTAACAAATCTGATAATGTTTTGAAAAGAATTTAATTTTAATTTAATTGGCTGTTATTTGTTTCAAATGTTTTTAAGCTTCCTAAGATTGGAAGGCTTTTTCATGATCTTAAGTATCAAATACCTAATAACTCCCATTAAAAAGCATTTACAAGTCACTAACTGAAAAGATTTTAACAAGTTCACAGAAAAATGTTATAATAATAAACGCTTAAATGAATAGCCAATTTCAATCTCAGTACAAAGAATCTTGGCAGGAACTGTTTATATAACAAGACAGATTATAGAATATTTACACAATACACGTATTAGTGGCAGTTATCTATTTTATTGAATTATTCTTTCCTATATAGCAAGAAAATTCATTTAAATTAAGAAAAATGTTAACTTTCTTGCAAAAGTAGCAGATTACTTGTTTACTTTCAACTGATAAAAAGTCTTGACATTGTATTTGCAATTATTGCAATTGCATCGATGGTAATGAATAAGGAAGTAGACAGTGTATCAAAAGCCTTCGAAAATATGTCAACTTCAATACAACGTTGATAGAGTAAAGTGGAAACATAATATTATAGGCAAGCATCAAATTTGTTGTAAGACATTTTGTTGTTTGACCTTGATGCCAACGTGTCTAACTTCGACACTCGTTTCTTCCTTCGATTGCAATGAAGCTTTGTCTACTGATTATTCTCATATCCGCTGTAACAGGTAAAAATTGTAAAAATTTCGATTGCGCTTTATTACCACGTAACCCCCTAAGCAAAGGAAAAAGTCACATTGTCGATGATTTTATCTAGAGCAAGCATTTAGGATGTTTTTTTTATTTCCTTGCATTTTTTTAAAAATCTTGTCTTTAATTTCAGCTTACACATTTGAAAACAAAGACGAAGATGTTAAAAAGAAAGGTACGAAATGCCCCGAAGATCGAATTCTGTTAATACAAATTTGAAATTGTATACTTTGAATGCGAGTAAATAAGTTTTAGGACTAATTTCTTTCCTAAAACGGTATGCAGAAGCAAAAGTGCACTTTTGAATTTAGAAATTACTAAGAGTGAAGAAACAAACCTGGATGAATTGCTTTCAAAGATGATCGAAAATGAAATTGGTATGAAATCTACGATTTCCTGTTTCTATTATTCAATGGCATCCTGAATTTGGTAGCCCTACCTGTTAAATATTTGGAGTTTTCTTTTGTCTAGCATTATTTCTGAACTTGCATCTGATTTTACTTAGATGATGATGAAATGGATATAAACGAAGATGACTCTGAGGATAATGTTGGTAAGTTGTAGCGTTGCCCACTCAGGAAAACAACTTGCTTCAGAATTATTGACCTATTAAATTCAAACCTATCAAATATAGCAAAATAAGTTGAAATTGACGCTTTATTTTCATAAATTTCACAACTCACACCGTCTTTCATTGAAAATAATCCGAGCACTGAAATTGACGCATGTATTTGAATTGCGTCAAGAAAAACAAGTGGATGTTGGAAATTGCTGGAGACGATTTAAGTAAGGTTTTGGTGTGATGAGTTAATTGAGTTAAGTCTAGTTAAAAAGAAAGAGAAAATAAGGTTGCATGAGGAGCGATCCATCATCAACCAGTTTTAATAGAGCTTATTTTTCTGTTTCATCTTGTTTTCTGATAGATATCAACGAAAATGATCCATGGGGAAGAAGAAGGAGAAGAAGAAGACGTCGACGAGGATGGTTTAGAAGAATCGTACGAAAAGTTCGAAGAGTCATTCAACGTGTGAAGCCATATTTCTGCAGATATTTACGCCACCACCCACTATATCGACGAGGATAATAGTTTCGAATGAAGAACAAATAATTTTTAAATTTTTCTGTGTTGTAATTGCTTTGAACAAACGTTTTGATCTTGAATTTTTCAATTGTATTCAATGTTTTAAAGAAAAACGGAGAAAGAAAACTAGGATGTAATTATCGTTAAATTCAAAATCCCATATTTTTTTTTAATCAGATTGGCGGTCTCCAATCAGTGTAAGTTGATCGTGTAATCAAATCCTTAAACGTGCCCCCCCCCCCCCCCCCCACCCCCGTTAGTTAATTGACCGGCATTATTTAACCGTTAGAGCTATGAAGCTGAAATTTTACGACTTTTCATCAAATTTTATTGGAAATATTTGGGTAAAAAAAATTTTTTCATCGGTTGAGTATTTTAGGCAGAGCGGCATGTTTGTCGGTCACGACTATCATTAGACGGTTTTGTGCAGGCTCAGACATGGAACATTGACAGCTTACTTTTAGCTTATTTTCCTGCAACTGATGATTTTATTTTCTGGGCAACTCTTTTTCTAAGCAGAGTTCACTGATTTCATGTATTTTTGATTGGATATTATGTCCTCTTCCATAAATTTTGGGACAAGGATCAATTTTTTCCAACTTGGTGCATGCGATAAATCTTGTAAACCGCAACTGCCGGTTTGAATTTTTAGGACTTACTCTACTGCAAGGCTATATCACTTGCAGTTTGAATGCATATTTCATTTATATTCATTTATATCACTTTTATATCAAAAGTTATGAGTCATTGTTTGAAAAAGTGGAAACTTCATGATTTTGCGCGGTCTAGAAGTTTTTTGAGTTTTTCTTCAAAGCTGGCGCACCATAATATACCATTGAGACAAAATTGTCAGTTTAGATTTGTATATTCATTTAGTATATTGTAAAAGCTTTTAAGGAAAAGAAAAATGAAGAAAAATGTGTTTCTCTACCTACTTCAGTCGCAATTTAAAAAAACATCACTTTTTTCCAGTTTTTCGCACAATTTTCGACAATTGACACTATAATTGATGACGTCAGCAAAAATAAGATCTATTTTTGAAATTTCTTTTTATATATATTTGTTTCCTGTATGTTGAAGTATGTTGAAGTATTGCTGTACCAAATTTCATGGCAAAAGAATAATCCTATCAGGGTTATGGGTTTGAGGGAGCCAAAAAGCCCGCAGTAGGTAGGGTTAAATCAAAAACAAAATTAACATCGAAAATTTCATAATTCAGAAACTTGGATAACTGCAAAGTCTTACTAATTGAAGAATATTCCAAGTGGCCACAAAGACGTGGGAAAGTCGTAATAGAGAAGTCTTTCCAACACTCCCTAAGGCAATAATGTAATAGTCATGAAATGGGAATCTCAAAAGACGTTCCAATCACATCTTTGCTGGGACGTCTTAACAAGATTGCAACGATGTCACAACGAAGTCGTAGGAATGAGAAATCTAACTTGTAGTCGTCGTAACGACGTGGTAAACACGTTCGATTAACAGCCTTCTTTTTGTGGAATCATATATCAACTATATTAGGATCATCAAAAGAACAAAACTTACAAATTCAAGATGTCTCTTTCTTAAATCTTTTTAAACTTTACAACACAACAATTTACAAGCCAACTATATTAGCTAATTTGTTGTAAAGTTATGAAGTTTTAAATCACATGCATTTCCATATTTTGGTCTTGAGAGTTCACCAACCTTTTTGTCGCTCTTTGTGATCAACGGAAATTTTCTTTTTATGACATCCTGGGCACTTTTTTGATGCTTGAGCACTGAAACTTAGCATAATAACAATATATATAATAGCACTGATACTGATACTTAGCATAATAACAATGTATGAATACTTTCAAATTTTAAAGATCGCTATCATAAATAAAGCCAACTGTTATGTCTGAACTTTTAGAATTTTCAGGAGGTTGAATACACCGTAGTAATTTATGAATACTAAAACATCGTGCGTAGAAGTGGTTTTGATAAAATTATAAGAACAATAGGCTTTTGTTGAAATGTGAGTAATACAGTGTGTTTTGTAATGCTGGAAATGAAAATTTTGAAGCTGTTATTTTTAATGAATATACCGAATTTCCAAATATTTTTTACACCGTTGGAAAGCCATTTTCAAGTTCTTTCGGATAGTATGTTTTTGTGAAAAACGAAAAAGTGGTTTCTGAAAAAATAAGGAAAATATCTTGGAAAAATGCAATTAAATTTTTAATGGTCGATTTTCAACATTACGAAACACACTGTACATTCAATGTAACACTTATTTCAAAAGAACAAGGTTTTTGAAAAGACACCATGTAACAATTATGGAAAAAATAATCTTTGTTCAACTTTTCCACAGAATTATATGCTCAACCCTCGTTTTAAAACATACTATGGTCATATTTTTTATATTTTATATTTTTTTAATTTACGTGCTAATGAGAAAGCTTATCAGACTGAAACTAACGATTTGGCTATGAATGTGGTGAACAGACTATATACAGTGTGACCACAAGAAAGTGGGCACCTGGTTTAAAACACAAATAACTTTTCGAATACACCTTTCCCGAAACTTATTGCGCAATAATTGAAATTGAGGCTGGGTGTTGTAAAATGTAAACAAACCATACCGTGAGTGTTTAGAAAACCCAAAAAAAACTTTTTTAACTTAATAAAATGTCTTTGATGCATTTTCTGTCTAAGTACCAGAAATCTTTTGTAAAATCAAATAATAGAGAACGTAAAAAACGTAAAGGTTTTTCAAAAAAGTCTTTTTCAACTTATCTTTTTTAAAATAAAAATTCTTTCTGAAATCGAACAAGATTCGCAAAAATGCGACTATATATTTCTCCAAAGTTGCGAAACTTTTGTCAATAATTGTGTGTACATTGATAACCATAAGAAAAATGTATCAATAAGTAATAACAATAACTACCCTCAATGTCATACTCAGATAAAAATTTTGTCCTTACTAATCAGGGTGGAATTGAATTTAATACCACAAAAGAACTTATTTTGAACTTATTAAGAAATGAAGATGTTCATGGTCAAATGATAAGGTTGCTCTTATAAATTTTGCTGAGTAATACTTTCCCTTAAACAACTAAATATCAACAACCGCACCAATGTGTAAGGCGATTTTAGCATAATAAACATATGATTGTTGCAGAAGCTTGACATCCTTTATACCATAAAATCACGACAAAACAATGTAATTCAACAGAAAACACTTGCACTTGCTTTTTGTAACTCAGATAAAACTATCTTACAACATTATACTACAGTCAAATTTGTATACAGATTTACAAAATAAGAAAAGAATACTTTGAGTTAGACATATAAGCAAGTAACTATAACCATAAGAAAGATTTTGGCAAAGAACTCAATACCAGTTGGTAGAGTCAAAGTAAAACATTATACTACACTGTACTACATTATTCATTTATTTAAAATTTAAAAACATAAAAATACATGACTTTAACTTTCATGCATATCACAATCATCAGATGTATAAAATAAAGGTGTATAAAATTTTATGCATGAAACTAAAAGTCATGTATTTTTATGTTTTTAAATTTTAAATAAATGAATAAGCAAATAACTATCAAAAGCACTTAAAAGCACTTCAAATTAGGACTTCAAATTTGGACAGAAGAGTTATTTTCAAAAAAGAGATAGGCTTAAAGTGACAATTTATAAAATTAAATTCAAGGATTCAGAATAAACATCTCTGTTCAAAAACATATGTGCACACCCATTATTTATTATATATTTGATAAAAATGACCATTGTAAATCCCAAATGAAAAAAAAAAACAACAGATTTCGGTAGTGAAAATAGACTACGCATCCATAACCAAATTCACTACAAAGCTGAAAGTAGACGTTCGTGTTCTGGCTTGATTTAATTTACAGATTGTTTGTTGGATTGTGCTTTGATTTATATACGTTTGTTGTTTGTGTAAGGAAAATTGACAGTATATCCATTTTTACTAAAATATCATATATATACAGTATCAAAACAGTATAGGTGATCATGGAATTAATCCATAGTAAATTATGTTTCTGTTGTCAGATTAAATGACTATCCAGGGAAGCACATTTTTCAACCAGATTCTTTATTGTGTCTCAATCTTGTCTGTTAAAATATTATACGCAATTGGTTTTCTGACGTTCTTATTGCATATGCGACATCACATTTTTACTTTGCTGTTTTTTTAATGTACTTTCTGAATTAACTCGTTGAACTGGTTGTTCTCCACATAAAAAAGGTTTCCTTTGTAGCTGTACATCATATGTGCTTTCAGTTCACATTATATCCGGACGTAAAATAAAAATAAATTTTCAGCCTGTATTGATAATGAATTCGTCTTTGCACTGAAATCACAGCTTCAATGGTTTTCTGTTCCAAACATTTATTTACCAATCATCATCATCATAGATAGCATTTTTGTCATCAACAAAAACAAAACAACATTTTTCTATTTTTTCCACGTTACTGCAAAAGTTTTTACGAAACCTTTTAAGACAATACTGAACTAAAACGATTTATTTCCATCATATAACGTTGAATTCTCTTGAATCATTTTAAAAGCTAATGGAAAAAGCAAAAATCTTCTACAGCCCATCCGCACTGACTGAAAAAACATGGTGTACTACTTGACTGTAAACTAGCCTCTATTCTTATCTACTTTGGCGGCTAGGCGAAAATTCCATTCTGAACCGCGGCTATAAAAGTGAACGAAAAGAAGGAGGAGAAGGAGAAGGAAACTGCCGGTTTTAACATATATTTCGCCCTATGGGGAAATATATAAAAAAGCCAGGTGCATGGTTTGAAAGTTTGTAATGATAATTATATGTGCATGACACTTATAAACTTGATGAGAAATTATTATTTTTCGATATGTAAAGAAGTAAACGAAACGTATTTTCAATCTACGAATGTGTATGGTGGGTAAGGAAAATATTGTTATGTGCCTGGATGTAAAAGTGATACTAAAGTTTAAAATGAAACACTGGTATATCATTGTTCAAATACCAAGCAAAGAGCCTGACAAAACACGTTCGTTGGATTAAAGCAATAAGTCATCACAGAAGGAAAAGGTACTACCGAAACATTTGATCATGGACAGAAAACAAAATACATTTGTGAGTTTCATTTTAAACCTAATGACATAAAAGTTTTGCATGGTGGTGGCCGAAAAACAGTCATTCCAGGATTCCGTTTATATTCAAATCCAATGATTTTGTTATGGTACCAAAGCCTCCTAAGAAAAGAACAGCTACAATAATTGAATCATCGTCAGTGAGAGTTATTGAATCCGATTCTGAAATGAATAATGATGAAGAAAGTAGCTTAATGCCTGATATTGATGTTTTTAATGATGAAGCACATAACTGGAACATTTTGAACACAAGATCATTAGTATTCAACAAAATCATATAACTCTAATAAATCAACTTTACAAGTACAGTAATGTTAGTAATTATAAGAACACTTTTGTAATACTGCAGTATCAGTAGAAAAGGTTCTGTTAGAGCTTCTTGCTGCATGACACTGCATATATTTACATACTAGTATCCCGGGTAAAAACTTTTTACCGAACTTAGCTTCGAAAACATTAGGTCAAGTCCACCATTCCCGTGTACGTACCCCGTGACGAAAAAATAAATCATAGAATCGCAACTCAAAAGTGTACCCATGTTGTAGAGCTCGAAAAGCTGATCAAAAAAGTGTATGGGATCGTTTCGCTACGACCAACCGTTGCGGAGATATCGCTGATCAAAGATTTCGATGACGTCATATCCGCAATACCAAATAAAATTTAGTCCCAAATGATGCGTCACCCCATCACCCGTATCGCTGACCCCAAAAAACGTCAGTTATCCCTATTGGTTCTTGAGATATTTCCCCAAAAACGTCGCGTTCGATTGGGGATGCAATGCAATGATTCCCCGTGATCATAAAAAACTGACGTCAAATGATGCCACGTGCTATTATACTAATCGTGAATGCGTCTTGCGTGGTCGAACTGCCGCTATATGACCACGATTAAGAAGATTTTGACCATTAAAAGAACAAAAATAAAACACTCTCTAAGTTAAATGTGTTGCACACAACGCGAATTAGTATAATAAGACTAGTATCTCGCGTAAAAGTTTTTTACGACTTTAATTTCGAAAAGAATCTGCAGAAATACGACGCGTTCCCGTGTGTGTACCCCGTGACGAAAATTTTAATTACGGAATTGGAAATGGAAAGTGTACCCATGCTGTAGAGCTTGAAAAACTGATCAAAAAAATGTATGGGATCGTTTCGATACGACCAACCTTTGCAGAGATATCGTCGATTAAAGATTTTGATGACGTCATATCCGCAGTACCAAATAAAAGTTAGGCCCAAATGATGTGTCACCCCTTTACCCGTATCGCTGACCCTAAAAAACGTCAGTTATCCCTATTGGTTCTCGAGATATTTCCCCAAAAACGTCGCGTTCGATTGGGGATGCAATGCAATGATTCCCCGTGATCATAAAAAAACTGACGTCAAATGATGCCACGTGCTATTATACTAATCGTGAATGTGTCTTGCGTGGTCGGACTGCCGCTATATGACCACGATTAAGAAGATTTTGACCATTAAAAAAACAAAAACAAAACACTCTCTAAGTTAAATGTGTTGCACACGCACGCGGATTAGTATAAGTAGACTAGTATCTCGCGTAAAAGTTTTTTACGGCTTTAATTTCGAAAAGGATGTGCAAGAATCCCACATTCCCGTGTGCAAACCCCGTGACGAAAATTTCAATTACGGAATTGGGACTGGAAAGTGTACCCAGGTTGTAGAGCTTGAAAAACTGAGCAAAAAAATGTATGGGATCGTTTCGCTACGACCATTCGTTGCAGAGATATCGTCGGTCAAAGATTTTAATGACGTCATAGCCGCAGTACCAAATAAAATTTAGGTCCAAATGTTGCGTCACCCCATCACCCGTGTTGCCGACCCTAAAAAACGTCAGTTATCGCTATTGGTTCTCGAGATATTTCCCCAAAAACGCCGCGTTCGATTGGGGATGCAATGCAATGGCTCCCCCGTGATACGACAAAAATAACTGACGTCACACCGCGTGCTATTATACTAATCGTCAATTATCAATGGTCTAACGAAAAAATGACCACGATTAAGAAGATTTTGACCATTAAAAGAACAAAAACAAAACACTCTCTAAGTTAAATGTGTTACACACTACGCGGATTAGTATAAGTAGACTAGTATCCCGGGTAAAAACTTTTTACCGAACTTAACTTTGAAAACATTAGGTCAAATCTGCCATTCCTGTGGTACGTACGCGTCACTCGCCACCCATGTTCAGTATGCGTTGTGTCACAGAATTTAACTCGTGTATATAAAAGTTTCTTTTCAGGCATTAATTTGTTATTACATTCAGAAGATTAAAAACAGAAACAAATAGCAACATGGCTCAGAATAATATATTTATACGCAGAAGAGAAGTAACTTTAATGTAAAAAAAATGGCAATATATAACACAGAACTGTTTACCCAGACATACGAAACCAAACAATGAATAACATTACAAAATGTGAATTGAAAACAAATTGATACCTTCCAACTGTGTTTCTTTCGTGCGGAAGTTACATTATACAGCAACCATTAATGAATTTTTGAAACGATATATAGTCTGTTCTTCCCAAAACCATCAACGTCATGATTAAAACCATGAGTTTCACTTCTTTATGCTTTTTTTTATTATTACCTAAAAAATTAATACTTGAATTGTAATACCGAAAACCTAATCATGCTATAAGAATATTGAAATAAACAACAACAACAAAAAGTGAAATTCAACTACGCATTTATCCTTAAAACAAAAATTTACCCAGAAGATAAAAAGTCACAAATAAAATCATAATGCCAAACCTATATATATACCCAGGTACGTAAACGATTACCATAACACAAAATAATGCATAAACATTTCATTGCACAGTAATAACTAATGAACTTCTTAAATACATAATCCATTCACATCTACCTTATGAATAATAATCAAAAACACAAACGTGATGACAGAATTTATATATCTAAAGAGTTTATAAAAAATTGAAAACAACCACATTTTTAATCTGAGTTAAAATCTCCTCTGGCTAATTCACAACAGTTAAACAACCCTTTATTCTTATTTATCCAGCATACCAACTGTGTTATAACTAAATAGATTTATACTATTTTAACTTTAGCTGAACTTTAAACAAAATGGGATACCTTTCACTGCCAATTCACATGTTAGTAAACTAAACAGCATTGATCATCTTCTGTAGACATTTTCAAACACTTCTAAACTCTTTACTTCTATATTCATACCTATAAACAAATTACTAATACTTTATTTATTTTCCAGCACAAACATACATAGGTATTTATAAAACACTTTCGCTACCATTTTTTTTTAAGTGAAATACATAAAACTGCTCTCTTCGTTTGGAAAAACTGCTAAACTTTCTGTATTTTCCAGTAGATTTTGTACTTTTTGGCAGGCAGACAAAAGCATCAAGCATCGATATAAATTAGATACAATAGATACAATCAGACAGCATAACACATTCCCCACTTCCACAGCGTCATGAGAAATAAAAACATTCATAGCTGTAGGACCATTTTTAATGTAATAATAGCGCGCGTTACCAAAACAAATTTCTCTCGGCTTCCTTTTCATCCAGCAGCATATACACATTCTAAACGACAGAATAACTAAGACATCCACTCAAAGCTAAATCAATTAATCTTTCAAAACTAAATTAAAACCATTCCTTACTGTGTAAAAAAACATGAAACTGCATTTCTCCACTGCACTTTCTTCTGTATAGCGATATTTGATAACTAAAACGTAAACAAACATTTAAAAACCTGTTCTTTTATTAATCTAAATTATTAAACAATAAAAGTCTTATCGTTCTGCACAGCCAATTTTTAAAAACTTCACTGCACTTCTTCTGTATAAAAGTTTTATAATAATACCTTTTGTTCGTTCGATCTTTCTGCAGCTAATTTTTAAAAACTTCACTGCACTTCTTCTGTATATCTAAATATGATTTTTCATTGTAAACAAACGATAATAAAACGTTTTATAATAATAACAATACCTTCGTGCATACAAACCTGTGTTTCTTCATCAGTTCTTTCGTCGATTTGCTGCCTAAAACAATCAAATTTAAATCAAAATATTCCTATACAAAAAGAAACACGTCTTCTTCGCGAAGTTTCTTGCTCACGAAATGATCGTTGACAAATTTCGAACGATTAACATTGCATTGCTCGCACTCCTCCAAAGACGTTTTTCGGCTGATTTCCACTGCGCAAGCCAAAAATAACAAAACGGAGGAGCATATACTAATCGCGAAAAATCAAAAAAATCACTCTCGCTTTGGCGTGGTTTTACGACGAAAAGGGAAAAAATAAGAAGGATTTGACCGTGAAAAAAAACCAAATATATCACTCTCTAAAATAAAAGTGTGACACACAATCGCGAATTAGTATAATAAGATAGTATCCCGGGTAAAAACTTTTTACCGAACTTAACTTTGAAAACATTAGGTCAAATCCACCATTCCCGTGTACGTACCCTGTGACGAAAAAATAAATCATAGAATCGCAACTCAAAAACATCCCAGGAGGCGTTGCTCGCCACCCATGTTCAGTATGCGTTGTGTCGCAGAATTTAACTCTTGCAAAAGTTTCTTTTCAGGCATTAATTTTTTAATTCATTTCTTACATTCAGAAAATTTAAAACAGAAACAAATAGCAAAATGGCTCAGAATATATTCATACGCAGAAGAGAAGTAACTTTAATGTAAAAATATGCAATATATAACACAGAACCGTTTACTAAGACATACAAAACCAAACATTGAATAACATTACAAAAATGATACCTTCCAACTTTTTCTTTTGTTCAAAAGTTACTTCTGGACTGCAACCATTAATGAATTTTTGAAATGATATAGTTAGTTCTTCCCAAAACCATCAACATCATGATTAAAACCATGAGTTTCATTTCTTTATGCTTTTTTTATTATTGCCTAAAAGAATAATGTTTCAATTGTAATACCGAAAAAAAAAAAAAAGAAAAAAAAAAAAAAAGGAAATTCAAGTACGTATTTATCCTAAAAACAATAACTAAGAAGAAAAATTTACACAAAAGATAAAAAGTCACAAATAAAATCATAAATTCAAAGTTATATACCTAGGCATAGTACGTAAACGATTACCATAACACAAAATATGCATAAACACGATAAAATATAAACTTAAGAAAAATACAGCCAACAACACTTATTTTTTGTAAGATAGTTTCATTGCACAGTCATTAAGTAAGTAAATCTTAAGTAACCCTCTCGACATTATAACCCATCATGTGCTTCATTTCTATTTTAACAGATCAAAACATTAAAAAAACATATATACAAAAAACCTAATCATGCTATGACGAAATCTAAAGAAAAACAAAACAAAGTAAATGAAACTTTGAAAATGTATTAACCTTAAAAATAATAATTAAAAACACAAACGTAATGACAGAATTAGTATAGCTGAAAAATTTTTATGAAAACATTCGTGGAGCCATTTTTTATTTCCAGTTCAAAGCTCCTCTCTGCTGGAAAATTCAAAACACAACAGTAAACATCCCTCTTATCCTTTACGTATCCACTAATACTAACTGTGTTTAACTAAATAGATACTATTTTAACTTTACCTTTCAATACCAATTCACATCATCATGATAGTAAACAATATTGATCATATTCTGTAGCCATTATCAAACACTTCTAAACTCTTTTACTTTCTGTATTTCATACCTGTAAACAAATTAATAACACTCGATTAACTTTCCAGCATACTTTCCTATTGTAAAGATACACTTTCTCTTTGCTTTCTACTGAAATTCCAATACCATTTTTATACAGTGAAAGTCATAAAAATGCTTTCTTCGTAACTTCATAACTGTGGAGCCATTTTGAATTAAATAAAATAAGGAACAGCAACTTCGTTACCAAAACAAATCATTAACTGCTCGAGGGACATGCATCTTAATGATTTGATCGTTTTAACTCTGTTTTTACTCTCTTTTAACGCTGTATTTACTAAATCCGTTTGACTCATGTACTTACGTATATTACTTTATATCTTTTCCAAACAATTTCTATCCGAAAAGAAGTAAAACCATTTTCTTCACCAATGTAAATAAACAGCATCCTTTCTGCAGCCATTTTTAAACAACTTCAACTTCATCTACACTACTCTACTGCTGCACTCCCATAACTATTTGATAACTATAAAAAGAAATACGTAAACAGCTCGTAAAATAATAGACTTTCTTCATCTGGTTCTTCGTTTCGTTTTCCTCTGAAAAAACCTATATATAAAAAACAACATCTGTTTAAAAACTCACCTAAGCATGTGGTTATACCTGTTCTTTTATTAATCTAAAATAAAATCTAAAATACAATAACAATAAAAGTTCAACAATAAATTGATAACTAAAACGTAAACGAACATTTAAATACATTTAAATACTAACTTGTTCTTCTATTAATCAAAAATAACAGTTTTATAATAATACCTTTTGTTCGTTCGATCTTTCTGCAGCTAATTTTTAAAAACTTCACTGCACTTCTTCTGTATATCTAAATATGATTTTTCATTGTAAACAAACAACTAACCCGTATTCTTTTATTAATAAGAGTAAAAGTTTAGCAATAAACACGATAATAAAACGTTTTATATTAATAACAATACCTTCGTGCATACAAACCTGTGTTTCTTCGTCAGTTCTTTCGTCGATTTGCTGCCTAAAACAATCAAATTTAAATTAAAATATTCGTATACAAAAAGAAACACGTCTTCTTCGCGAAGTTTCTTGCTCAATTAATAAATACGCCAGGTTTCAACGTTTCGAACCCCTCCGGTTCATTTTCAAGAATGATGTTTACAGTTAAACAGAAGACATTACATTGCATAAAAAATTGACGTCATAAAAATAAATGATTAACAATGGCACAAAATATGCAAAATGAACGAGAAGTAAAATACAAAGAACTACAAATTTTCTTGTTTTAGTTTGTAATAGTTAATGTTTTTGTGAAATGCCTGTACATTTCTTTTCCGTACTGGTGGAGTTCTAAATTCATCCCAGCCGGTTGAAGAGTTTGTAAACGACAAATCCACCGATCCTCAAGCCGTTCTCGTTTGGCTTGAGTTTGAATATCCTTCTGCAAAATCAGAACTTCCATATCTGTTGTGAGATCGTGGTCTGAATGAAAATGTTCGGCAAGTTCTGAATTTCCCGGTCTTTTTTCGATGTCATACCGGTGTTTTGAAAATCTATCGCTCAACCTTTCGCCAGTATGACCGACATAGATGGTGTTATGTCTTTTACAGATGGCGGCGTACACAACATTTCGTGATTTGCAGTTTCCGCCTCCGTCGTGAAGAACCGTTGTCTCGTCGCCATGCTTGATCTGGGTTGTTTCTTTGATATTACCACACAACTTGCATTTGTTGCATGGTTTCGTTGGTGTGATTGCTCTTTTGGATCGGACAGAGACATCGTTCCTTGTGATCTTCGATTTGATGGTCTGTCCACGCCTAAATGCAACAATCGGGGGAGTTTTGAATATCTGTCGTAGATCTGGGTTGTTTTCAATTACATGTCGACTTTTTCTCAGAACAGAGGGTAGTGTACTAAGATTTGGATGCCAATCGGTAACGAAAACGATCTGTTCATCTTTCTTTTTCGTCTCATCAACAAGAAGAGTATCCCGTTCGATGTCACCAATTTCTTTTTGCGTTTTTCGTAAGGCTTGTTGGTTGTATCCGTGCCGAATGAAGTGGATGATCATTTTGTTGGTGTGGTTGATATACTCCTCTTTTGTTGTGCATATTCTGCGGACTCGGATAAACTGACCTTTCGGAATGTTTCGTTTCACGTGTTTGGGATGACTTGATTCGTTGTTCAAGTATTGGTGAGCATCTGTAGGCTTGGAGTAAACGCTTGTTATGATGGAAGACTGGGCTTTCGTGACGACAACGTCAAGGAAGTTGACACTGGTTGGGGATGTGTTACACTCAAACTTGATTTCTGATTTCATTCCTCTCGACTCGCCAAATCCCTGGCAGAATTCGAGAAAGTCATTAAGTGAGTCTTTACCATGTGTCCATATCAGGAAAATATCGTCTATGTATCGATAGTATACATAGGGTGACAGGCCTGTCCTCTGGCGATATTCTTCCAAGAGCCTTTCTTCAAAGTCACTCAGGAACAGATTTGCGTAGTTGGGAGCCATCGGAGTTCCCATGGCAGTCCCTTTAACTTGTTTGTATAGACGATCACCAAACCGGAACACGTTGGATTGAAGAACAAGTAGTATTAGCTGTTTGAGTTTCAAATTTCAAATTTCAAATGTTTCAAATTCTTAGAAAAGCGAGGAGACAAGCGCATTCCATCAAAATCACTCAAACAGCTAATACTACTTGTTCTTCAATCCAACGTGTTCCGGTTTGGTGATCGTCTATACAAACAAGTTAAAGGGACTGCCATGGGAACTCCGATGGCTCCCAACTACGCAAATCTGTTCCTGAGTGACTTTGAAGAAAGGCTCTTGGAAGAATATCGCCAGAGGACAGGCCTGTCACCCTATGTATACTATCGATACATAGACGATATTTTCCTGATATGGACACATGGTAAAGACTCACTTAATGACTTTCTCGAATTCTGCCAGGGATTTGGCGAGTCGAGAGGAATGAAATCAGAAATCAAGTTTGAGTGTAACACATCCCCAACCAGTGTCAACTTCCTTGACGTTGTCGTCACGAAAGCCCAGTCTTCCATCATAACAAGCGTTTACTCCAAGCCTACAGATGCTCACCAATACTTGAACAACGAATCAAGTCATCCCAAACACGTGAAACGAAACATTCCGAAAGGTCAGTTTATCCGAGTCCGCAGAATATGCACAACAAAAGAGGAGTATATCAACCACACCAACAAAATGATCATCCACTTCATTCGGCACGGATACAACCAACAAGCCTTACGAAAAACGCAAAAAGAAATTGGTGACATCGAACGGGATACTCTTCTTGTTGATGAGACGAAAAAGAAAGATGAACAGATCGTTTTCGTTACCGATTGGCATCCAAATCTTAGTACACTACCCTCTGTTCTGAGAAAAAGTCGACATGTAATTGAAAACAACCCAGATCTACGACAGATATTCAAAACTCCCCCGATTGTTGCATTTAGGCGTGGACAGACCATCAAATCGAAGATCACAAGGAACGATGTCTCTGTCCGATCCAAAAGAGCAATCACACCAACGAAACCATGCAACAAATGCAAGTTGTGTGGTAATATCAAAGAAACAACCCAGATCAAGCATGGCGACGAGACAACGGTTCTTCACGACGGAGGCGGAAACTGCAAATCACGAAATGTTGTGTACGCCGCCATCTGTAAAAGACATAACACCATCTATGTCGGTCATACTGGCGAAAGGTTGAGCGATAGATTTTCAAAACACCGGTATGACATCGAAAAAAGACCGGGAAATTCAGAACTTGCCGAACATTTTCATTCAGACCACGATCTCACAACAGATATGGAAGTTCTGATTTTGCAGAAGGATATTCAAACTCAAGCCAAACGAGAACGGCTTGAGGATCGGTGGATTTGTCGTTTACAAACTCTTCAACCGGCTGGGATGAATTTAGAACTCCACCAGTACGGAAAAGAAATGTACAGGCATTTCACAAAAACATTAACTATTACAAACTAAAACAAGAAAATTTGTAGTTCTTTGTATTTTACTTCTCGTTCATTTTGCATATTTTGTGCCATTGTTAATCATTTATTTTTATGACGTCAATTTTTTATGCAATGTAATGTCTTCTGTTTAACTGTAAACATCATTCTTGAAAATGAACCGGAGGGGTTCGAAACGTTGAAACCTGGCGTATTTATTAATTGAGGATATTAGAAGTTTCTTGCTCACGAAATGATCGTTGACAAATTTCGAACGAAGAAGATTGCATTGCTCGCACTCCTCCAAAGACGTTTTTCGGCTGATTTCCACTGCGCAAACCAAAAATAACAAAACGGAGGAGCATATACTAATCGCGGAAAATCAAAAAAAGTGTTTTCGCATCTACGTGGTTTTACGACAAAAAGGGAAAAAATAAGAAGGATTTCACCGTGAAAAAAAAACAAATATGTCACTCTCTAAAATAAAAGTGGTATGCACAAATGCGAATTAGTATAATAAGACTAGCCGCCAAGGCGGCGGCGCTCGCCACCCATGTTCAGTATGCGTTCTGTCGCAGAATTTCACTTGTGTAAAAGTTTTTTACAGGCATTAATTTGTTATTACATTCAGAAGATTAAAAACAGAAACAAATAGCAACATGGCTCAGAATATATATTTATACGCAGAAGAGAAGTAACTTAATGTAAAAAAATGGCAATATATAACACAGAACTGTTTACCACAAAATCAAACATTACAAAATGTTAATTCAAAACAAATTGATACCTTCCAACTTTTTCTTTTGTTCCAAAGTTACTTCTGGACTGTTATCATTAATGAATTTTGAAATTATATATATATAGTCTGTTCTTCCCAAAATCATCATGATTAAAACCATGAGTTTCATTTCTTTATGCTTTTTTATTATTGCCTAAAAGAATAATATTTCAATTGTAATACCGAAAATAAAAAACAAAACAAAAAGAAACAAAAAACAAAAAGGAAATTCAAGTACGCATATCCTAAAAACAATAACTAAAAACACAAATTTACCCAGAAGATAAAAAGTAACAAATAAAAACGTAATGCCAAACTTAAACACCCAGGCATATAGTACGTAAACGATTATATACCACCATACATAACACAAAATAATGCATAAACTTGATAAAATATAAACTGAAGAAAAATCCATCCAATAATGCTTCTTTTTTGTAGGACAGTTTCATTGTACAGAACCCTCTCAACTTCATAATTTAACCATGTGCTTCATTTCTTTAATGGTTTATACACTTTTCTTTTTTCTGACTTAATAAAAGAAAAGATTTCAGTTGAAGAACAGCTAAAATAATCACATTCATTGCAACCATAATGAAGCAAACAAAAACAAAAGACATAAAGTTGACTGGAAGACAGGCAGATAGACAAAGTACCAAGCATCTTAAATTGTACAGGAAAATCTAATAAAAGGCAGACATGGTTGACGTTCCCCCCATTTCCACAGCCATGAGAACCATTTTTAATTGATTTGTAAATAAATAAATTACAGCGCGCGTTACCAAAACAAATTTCGTTCGTTCCGCGTTCCTTTTCATCCAGCATCCAGTTTTCATCCAGCGAAGATACATACTAAATGATAGAATAACTCATTATTCATAATTCAAAACTCAATTAATCTTTCAAAACTAAATTAAAATGAAAACCATTCGTTACTGTGTAAAGGAACATCATTTCTTTCTGCATTTCTTCACTGCACTTTCTTCTGTATAGCCATAACCAAAACGTAAACAAACATTTAAATACATCCATAACTTACCTGTTCTTTTATTAATCTAAAATAGAATAATAGCAGTAAAAGTTAAGCAATAAACGTTTTATAATAATACCTTCACGTACAGACCTGTTGTTCGTTCGTCAAACGATTAATGAAAATTGATTTTGTTCTGCATTTCTTCACTGCACTTTCTTCTATATAGCCATATCTGATAACTAAAACAAAGTAAACGAAAACTAAAACAAAGTAAAACGTTGAAACATGTGCTGGATGTATACTCGTTATTTGTTGTTCGTTTTCGTTTTCCACATAAAAAACATTTCAGTATGATTTTACATAATACATACATAAATAATACGTCAATACATTTACTTACGTTCTTTTATTAATCTAAAATAGAAAAACAACAAAAGAAAAGCAAAAAGTTAAACAATAAACGTTTTATAATAATACCTTCGTACAGACCTGTTCGTTCGTCAAACGATTTATGAAAATGGATTTCTTATCAACGAACATTGTCGCTATAGTTTGTACGATTTCGGCAACCAATGAAAACGGCGAAAAGACGATCACGTGTCAAAACAAATGATCGTTAGATTGCAGTGGAAGAGTTTCTTCACTGGCCGGACTGCCGCTATATGACCACGATTAAGAAGATTTTGACCATTAAAAAAACAAAAACAAAACACTCTCTAAATTAAAAGTGGTATGCACGATTGCGGATTAGTATAAGTAGATAATAATCCTCATTACAAACAAATCCCAAAATTTTGTTCATAGGAAAACTGCTGAAATTTGTTTTTTATTTTCCAAGCTGATGGTAGAAAAGCCATTATGCTCCTTTAAATTTCTTCAGAGATTGTTTTTGAAGCTGGTTAAAAAAGTAATCTGTTAATTCAAATGAGTTCTATTACATGGTTGCACTACTTTTACCAGTAGGGCTAGAACATTCATCTACTTTAATAGCCTCAACTTCTTTGAATGTTACTGTCAAACTTCCCTTCTCTTTTTTCATACTTTTTTTCATTATCCCACTTTAATCATTTCAGCTGTGATGCACCTTTCTTCCTTAAATTTTCTTCCCTTTTCTAGTGTTTTATAAATTGCTGTTTTATGTGTTTATAATGCTCTATAAACGATGTTTTTCGATTTCTTTGATAATGAATAATGGAAGCTCTTTCAGTGACTTTCAGCATGTTTCACAAATTCAACTCTTCCGTGTTTGCAAGTTGACAGAGTAGAAAATGAAAGCTGGTTGAACGCTCGATGTTCTATTTTAAGGAAAAGACTCGACATATTTTTCTTAGTTGATGTGGCCGTGATGCATCAATATAATAAAAACTTGCTAATAACTCGAAAATTAAGTCAGATATACATTATATTTTGGAATATTTTACCAACATTAACAATAAAAACAACATATTAAAAGGCCAAAATATATAAATAAATTTAACATTGTTTTTATAATTTTTGAACCCCCTGCATCCTGGGTTTTTAGCCTACAATCAACGGGTTGCCTTTTTATTTATACTCTGTCAACCTTGACCGTGATTTTTTAAAATAGGGCCGTAGTTTCAAGCAAGAATGTAAACAAGGAATTCATATAGAACCTGGAAATAAAGCCTTTGGTCATCGTATCCATAAGAAACATCCAAAATTTAGCCTAAGTATGGCTACAAGCGTTAACATATAAAGCATAGGTTCCGTTTTCATTTTTTCTACCGGGTGTCACACAAAAAACCTTAAGTCTTTGATTAATTACCAGGGATTTTATATTTATTTTTTTTTTCCATCGTAAAGAGGATGCTTTCACTTAAATTTTGACGTGTCAAACTTTAAATTTGGTTCATTGGTTAAAAAGTTATGACCTAAAAATTAAAAGATCACTTTTCAAAAATTGTCAAAAAAGACGAAAAAACAGGGTATCAATTTTATTGTAAGAAAAAAACACAAGATTTGTTTTATTCATCGGGAAATGTATTTCCATTTTTTCCAAAGCACTTGTTTACACGATTAACCATTCCTGTAAAGGCATTTCTGATCATTTGAGGGTCAAGATTAGCTGCACCATTTCTGATTGAAGCTTTCATCGTGAAATAAATGGTGAATTCATAATAAATATAAGGTGCAAGATAAGCTGATAAGCTCGATAAGCTGATAAGAGCGTAACATTTATACTTCGTTTCTTCAAGTTGAACTGTTAGAAACCATACTCCTTTGTAAAGATGGCGGATATTGCGATTTTAAAAAACGATCTAATATCATGTGCACACTCTTTTTATTAACATAAAGCATACGTCAAAAATGAAAAATTGCAATTTCATACAGTATGTTTAAAAAACTTGGAAACAAGAATTATTACCGCAGTTTTCAAAGTAGAAAGAGTTCAGGATTTTTGAGGTATTGTGAAGAAACTAGAACTGTCCGACCGTGAATACCTTTTTCGCTTTATGAGAATGTCACCAGACCGGAACGAACCCTTTTATCCATTGTTGGTTCTAAATTGCAGTGTCAGAAAACTGATCTTTGGGAACCAATATCACCATTTTTCATTAGTCGAATGTTTTTGTCTCCCAGGAATTGATGTAACTCTTTCAAACAATTAAAATGTTAAGCGTTAAGTCAAAAATATCAATATACAATTTGATATTTTGAATTAAGGCATAAAACAAGTTTTAAGCCTTACAACTGTTCATTTATGTTCTCACATGAGCAACAAAAGTCTTAAAACAGTAAAATGCTTGATATCTGTTTTAACCCTTAAGACTGTTTGTTTGTTTGTTTGTTTCTCGAATATATATACAGGATAAAAATCTACAGTAGCATCATATTCACATATATGCACTGTTATCTTAGATGTCCTGTGAAATAAAAGATATAAAATAAAGGTGCATGTATATTTATGTATTACCGTGGCTGAAAAGGACATCGAAAAAACTCATTACGTAAAAGGCGGCATAACTCGCGGCAAAACAGGCGGCCGCCTGTTATAACTCGCGGCCGCCAGTTGTAAAGCGCGGCCCCTAGTTATTACTGGCGGCCCCTTATTTCAGCACCAGTTAGGTAATTCTGGTCTGGAGAATTATCTTCATTTTGAGTGCCCGTCTATAGTCCCTGTTATAATAGGAGAAATAATATTTTTCTGGATCCAAGCTTTGGGAACATATGTCATCTAATGGTACACTATTTTTCTGCAAAGCCAAAATTGAAATACAAGGAAATCGTAGAAATCATCAAGCATCATCATGGAAAGCATATCTCATTGTCTTGGATGAAGAAGTTTCTTCGTAAGGAAGGTTTGAATCGAAAACGTAACGTGAGCGACGATATTTTAAGAGAAATCATAGAAAATGAACTTGATACATCCATAGCCCTTGTTGGATATCGTCAAATGACGGAAATAATAACTGTAAAATACAACTTAAATATTTCCAAAGAAGAAGTGAGAAAAGCATTGAAAAATTTTGATCCCGAGGGTGTACAAGTTCGACAAAGGACGGTTACTAGCAGGCGTGTCTATGCGTCAGAGGGACCAGGTCATATTTATCATTTGGACGGAAATGATAAACTGAAACCATGGGGGTTATGTATACACGGCTGCATAGACGGTTTTAGCCGAAAAATTTTATGGCTGATGGTCTCGTCATCTAACACTGATCCCATCATAATAGCGAACTTCTTTTTAAAAACAGTAAAGCGGTTCAAAATGGCCCCCAGGTTATTGCGGATGGATAAAAGAACAGAGAATATATATTGTCAAGATTTGCAGGTATTTTTTACTGGGAATGATGACAGTTATATCTATGCTGGATCAACAAGAAACCAGCGGATTGAAGCTTTATGGTCTCGCTTAAAGAAATATCGTCTTTCTTGGTGGATTAAATTTTTTTCTGATATGGTGATGGATGGGTTATTCCGGCCTCAAATTCTTGCTCATCAAGAATGTTTGTTATTTTGGTTTTTACCTGTTATACAATTGGAACTTAACTTATTTTTAAAAACGTGGAATTCTCGGCACATTCGGCAATCAGCAGCTGCACCTGGCGGCAGACCAGATATCTTATTTTACTTACCGACTACCATAGGATATTCTTGCCAATGCACAGATGTTGGAGAGGAAGATATAACTCTCGCAGAGGAAGTTCTTTCTGTTAAGCATCATCCTACTTACGTCAAAAAAGATCTACATGAACTACTTTGGTGTTATGTACGAATAAATGACCTGTCTAATGCGGATAATGCTGATGAAGCATTGCAACTGTATGTTAAACTTTTGGGACTTTTAGAAAGTGATAATTTCATGATATAGTTTTACATGTATTATCAACACAATACAGAAAGATTTCGTCAAACATAATCAAGTTAGTCTCATAAAAGCTAGTCTCATAAAAATTTTCCTTTTGTAAAAAGTTGCTAAAATCAGCCTTTTTCGGGCGTGACATCGATGGCGTTAATTATAACAAAACGGTCGGTGTAATGCTTGTATACAGTCAGGATATGTGTATATAACAAAGATAGTTAAAAAATGACACCATTTAAGGAACAGCAAAAAGGACAGTTAGTTACCTTTGAAACAGAAAAATTTCAAACAAACTGAGGTTTTTTGTAAGATAAACAAAAACAAACTGTAAGAAAGAGAAAGTTTTATTGGAAACTTTCAACGCAACCCAAACTTAAGACCCCTAAAATTATGCAATGTCCCACTAAATAGCTCCAAATCCATCACCAAAGTTTAATGCAATATTTAATGACTTCTCAACATCCTTCAATGGTAATGTTACGATGTAACCACAAGTAGATATCTTTAGAAATTCAACATTACTGAAGTATATGTCGATATTGTTCTGCAAATCGAAGGGTGGAATTCTTCTTAACCCACTAAATAAAAATAATATGTCACTTAAACTAATGCCGTCACTCTCATTATTTGCCACTGATGCAAAAAATATTTCTACGTCACATACAAGATTACTACAAGTATTCCAAACATTTGAACCTTCTTCGCCTTCTCTATGAAAATCTATCACTTCCAAGAATTCTTGAAGATTAACCATGCTGCCAACAGGCATAAGAAATGATTTCATCACATTGACATTTGCACTATCACCAAAGGAAACATGCACGTTTTTAAGACCCTTTAAGAACTGATCGATGGCTCCAAAGTTTCCTAGTATAACGAAACTGATGGTTAGAAGCTTTTTGTTTTCCGTAGCTTCTTCAGTAGGAGTGATACCAAGCTCCAAAAGACTATCGGCATCCCCATTTTCAACATAAGTAAGTTTGTATTCTAGTTCTTTATCATCAATTTGGGGCAGCTGGTTTCCAAAATCAATGTTATACATTGCCTGCAGAACTAGCAAGTTAAAGCATTCACATCCTCGGCCAATAGAAAGAATGGCAAGTCCAGTCAACTGCCCAAGCAAAAAATAATGGCCCTTAACAATACTTTCTGGTATCATTCGCAAGTAAGCATTTCCTTGACTACCAACAAAGATTCCAGGAATTTGGTGAAATCGTTCCATAGCCAAAGTTAAAACTCTCGTTGAGGACCACCTAAGTCTGTAGCGGCTTCCCCAGCAAACCTTACAGAGATATTTTCTTTTTTTAAATCGAATGTTTGTCTCAAGATTACAGGCCAGAAACGTTCAGGATCACGCTGTGCAATAACATGTTTGGACACTCACTCTACCTCATCTGCATCAAAGTCTTTTTTTGCCTTCTCAATAAATAATGAAATGGATTCTTTAGGCAGTTCTGGATCATATGGTGACTTCGTATCGTTTGAATAATTATCATTATAAGAATCAAAAATTCTCATTACTTCATCGTTTCCAAAGGGAGCAGCTTCTTCAGTCTCTTCATAGTTTGACTGCGGTAGACAAACTTGGAGATCCTATGGAATGTCTAAATCTAGTAGGTACTTGTCTTCTTCTAAAATGAGTTAGTCTAGCAGATCTTAATTCAAAAAGGCTTGGGTTATCATCTTCTGAGGCAGTGTGATCCTTACTGGTAGTAGTATCTCCACTAGAACACCTGAATCTTTTAATTGATCAATGGCCAAGCTTTGACTATACTCTTCATTCTGTTTACAAATCAGACATTCCTCACCAATTACAGTAACACATTGAACAAAGTACCCTTTTCCCAGAAGTACTTGCAGCACACGATTCAATCAGCATCTAATAAATAGAATGATTAGAAACATTAATCCTAATTTTTCATATGATATTGTGTATCTATTGATAATTTAAACCATAATCTTCCATCCGCATCACTATTAGTTAATGCTGTTGTTGGTTTCAATATTACTCCAGATGTTTCAAAAGGAATACCACTTCCAGAATCAACATTTTGGGTAGGCGCTGAATATAATGAATTGGAGGTAACAGTTGAAATTTGGGAATCGTTGTTCATAGTTGTAGGATTCTGCTTGACGTCTTGGAAAAAAATATCAAAATCATCTTGGTCGTCATCATCACTGAATTGAGGGGTACTAGCAAGTAACTTCAGTTGCAACTTGGTGTAGGAATGAGAGTAATGTAAATACATGTGAATGGCTTTCTTTTTATTTTTTCTCTGCATTGCAAAATGTTCAAGATTATCAAATGTGCCAATGTAGGATTTGCCATTATAATCCCCAAGGAAACAATTTCCAACAATTTGGAAATGCTCTTTTGCATGAAATAACAAAGTATGGTATTGATCTTCTTTGTGACAATTTCTAATGTATGTTTGATTTCTAAAAAGTAAAAGTACAAAGATAGCCTTAAAACTCTTAGGACCACTAATTATTTTACACCCCATGATGAAGAGCTCTCAGTACAAAATGATTTCTTGTATATACTAACTTTACATAGTAACAAATCACATTTTGTTTATATGTGATCGTCCAGGGGATTTTGATAACAAACGATAAAACGTTATATAAATAACGTTTTATGGTTAAAATGAACAAAAGAAATAACGATATATATTTCTTTTCGCCTGTTTGCATGAACTGATTACCTGGTTCTCATTCATTTACAGTTAAAAGATACAATATGTATTTAAAAAACTACAACTAATAGAAACCGTCCGCTATAATGCTATTTTAAGTTGTTCGACAGAATTGCTATTGCAATCCCTTCGGGAAAACGTTTTATTTTCAAAAAGATTAATTTTCACTTAGAGAAGGTTTTCAGCAGAGATTTTCTTCGTGAAACCTTTTGAAGACCTATACTTCAATAGCATTAATAAAGATCTTGGAGGGCCGCATACACACTCTTAATGGGAAATTTCTTAAATATTTAAATTTGGCTTCATTCTACCCATGAGAAAAACATTAGGAAGATCTTTTATTTGCATTGCATTGCATCTTCATTTTAAACATTCGAACACACTCTGTTCATGTATGTAAACATTCGATTTGAATTCTCTGATGCTTTGGCTGAAATCACGTTTTGGTTTTATATATAGTTATCCTTGGACTATTTGTGTTTTGTTTGTAAGCATTGGAAATAAAAGATAATACATCGTTCCCTGAAATTCAAAACACACCTTCACAGCTACCACAAAGAGAGTTAGAACTGTAAGGCAATTCCTGAAAAACAACCCATGGTATATTAAATTTACCGGAGTACGAATTTATTGTTTATTTCGGAAATGGAGAGGCAGTGTCCTCATTTTTATTAAGTTTATATGGAAGTGGCTGTAAGCTGAAACCAGGGATATGTTAAAGCGTACCTGGATGCAGAGCGAGATTCGACAATCAAAAATGTTTATTGAATTTCTTTTGTTTTAAGAAAACAAAGACGGTCCTATGTGTGTTGTCAAAAATGGCGGCCAAGCGCCATGAAACGATCAAAATGATAAGTCACAAAAAGCCACTTTTTACTTCATCTATACGTTTTCTGTACAATCTCAGTTCAGATAGACTTTTGTCAAAGAAGCTTTTAGACTTTTAAACAAGATTTAAATCGTATCCTGCCTTATAAGGATGATAAACAGCCATTTATAGCCTCGCACAGAGCGAAATCTGTTGGTGTTATATCGATGGAAGGAGGAATTCCCTGATATCCTGCTAATTGTCAAGGCAAGATAAAGCATTAAATTTATCAAATCTTGTGAAAATAGAATCAGGGAAGACCACGATCTCCCACGACTTTCATTTTTCTGGGGCATATATCTACGTCATTTTCTTTTCGTTTATATCTTTTTCCGTCACTTTAATCACGTGACTTTCAATAAATTCTTGTATGTCATGTGATATTATTCTGAACTGCAAGGACACCTGTAATGAAATGGCAGAAATTTTCTATTTCAAAACAAACGAAAACTCGGTATGAATATCTACTATGTGTAAGAATCGCTTCGTTTCACTATGGTTAGGTTATGGCTGAGTGTGGTTGCTGGCTGTTTCAGTTTTCCTTACTATGTTTGTCTATTTTCATATGATTTTGCATTCCCAGATGTAGATGTGTTAAGATGTATGTAGACATGAAGTAGTAAGCTTTTATCTATATGAAATATGCAGTCGTGTTTTTGTTTTTAGATCATGAAATATTTAAAAAAATACCAACAATGTCTTTCTAAAATACTTTCATGAGTGGCAAGAGGAGACAATGACTGTGTCAGGGACAAAAACAGATATATCAGAGTTTTGAAAGTATTAGAATTACTGGTGATTAATGTTCCTGTTATATATATAAATCAATGATAAGAATTCCTGACTTGATATTTTATTCTTTGATTTGAATCCTCTAATAATTTAAGTGCAGAATGGTAGGCTAGATGATGTAGCTACCCCTTTTATTGAGGTTTATATATCTGCATTTCAATGCATTCCTTCAATCATCAAGCTTGAGCCATTGTTATTTTACTTGGATGGAATTGAAGACTGTTTGGTCCAATAAACTGAATCTTTTGTAAAAGCAAATAGTGCACAGTGGCTGTGTTGATAATCACAGCTTAGAACGATATGTTCAATGAAAGAAAGTTAATTGTTGTCAAGTCAGATATGATAACTGGCAATGCATGAAAATACAACCTATATAAGAGAGAGAATAGACCTCAATATTATTGCTGAAAAAGTGTTATAAAAGAGACAAAAATGCTGATTTTGGATGTTTTATTTTCCAGTTATGGGTGAATATATACTTTTATGTTGATACAAATTGCCTGCACATTACAGAAAATATATTCTCATGTAAAAAATTACAAAAATGCTATTAACCGTCACTTCCTTTAATGAACAAATAAACACATGGTTTCAAACCCATTTTTGCTGTGCCTAAAAAAATGTGGTTATATTCTCTGAAATGTAGTATGTCTTCTTGCATATCGTACTGTTTAGTATTATTTCATTGTATTTTACATATACATTGTCTATTTTATTTAGTATATAGTTATATATAATTAATTTATTTATTTTATATAAATATATTTTGAGAATGCTGCATGGAAGAATAAAAAATCAGTATATAACTCTTTTATTATATTATATTCTGTTTTCCCTTTGAGAACTATATATACATCATTACTCTAAACCCTTGGTTCTTTGTTCTTTTTGTCTTGTTAGGCATGCTAATCTGGGTTCTAAATTCTTAATCCTTTTAGATTTTCAGGGGGTTTTTTTGTTTTTTGTTTTTCCCCATGTTTTTATATTTATATTTATATTTATTTTTATTTATTTTTATATATCTAAGTACCGTATTCTCTCTAACTAGCGCCCCTCTCTAATAAGCGCCCCCTTCTAGTCAAAAATATTTTTATAAGCGCCCGGGCGCTTAATAGAGTGACTTAACATTACTCATAAATTAATAAGCGCATGGTCGGTAATTAGAACTTTGAACAAAAACTGAATATTCTGTAATAGAAACGGAAGGCTATCTTTTTGTGACGTCTAAATTTAAGTTATAAGTACAAAATCTTATTTCGTTACCATGAAAAATACAGTTGTTTTTACTCTTTTATATGATAAAAAGCAATGCCTCGTTCACAGCTAGCATGACCATTTCAAAATGTTTTTATAAGCGCCCCTCTCCAATTATTGCCCCTCTCTAATAAGCGATCCCCTAATTTCCAAAAACAATTTATAAGCGCCCGGGCACTTATTTGAGAGACAACAAGAAATTTTCACTGGATTTATTAAAAATCTTTGTCAAGTGTTATGTTTATATTTATATATACATGCAGTAGGTCCACTGTACTGCATTTTTCAACGACCTTTTTTACCAAATAAATTATCTATCTCTATATATCTATCTAAATTTAGTATATTTGTGGTTATACCAAGCTATTTTCCTCAAAATAAAACATTTTTTTTTCAAAGCAGGCGTTCTAAATATATATAAGCTAACGTTTGGGTAATTTTTAAGATGCTGAGCATATTACCCAGTTCACTTTTACAATTTTTCCTCTTGATCAAAATCCCAAATCAAAGTCTTGTCGCTTTGAACACTATTCCGCGTATAGCTAGGATAAAATACAAGTCAAACAGAAGTTTGCACGATTTATTTCACGTCTTTTCATTGGTTGAGAATCCGCTTTCAAGCAATTTAATTGGCGAAAAAAAACAATCACATACATTCCTGAAATTCCTGACAACACACATAGAACATAGCGAAATCTATCGCTCTGCATCCAGCTACGCTTTAACATATCCCTGCTGAAACATCTGAAAAAAATTTCATGATAATTACTTTTGTGAGAACTAAAAGAAAAGGTTTTCATAACCGTATAACATTTTATCGTTATGTTGTAACGTTGTATCGTTATCGTTATCGTTACAGTAACGTTACTTTATAACAACGATATAACGTTATAAAGTAACGTTATTACTTAAAATAATAACGTTATTATAACTATATAACGTTTTATCGTTTGTTATCAAAATCCCCTGGACGGTCACATATATAAATAATGCACAAGCAGCATACCTTTTCAAGACATAAGTCTTTTTTTCAATGCATTTTAAACTGAAAGTTACACGTGTCCTTCTTTGTGTTAACGTTCCTTTTGATTTACCAGTATTATGTGTTTTTCTTAATCCTCTTCTTAATTCTTCTGCCTTTTCCTCATAAGACTTTCCCAGTGTATCTTGTTTTGGCTTAAATGTATGACGATAAGAAAGAATATCATTATACAACAATCCAATATCACTTAGCTTGGAATCAGAAACATCTGCAGCAACATCATCATCAATTTTGTGTCAAACATATGATGATAACAGACAAGTTAAATTTCGTTTGTTCAGAAATTATTCAATCTAAAACATCACAAATGACACAATATATACAACATTGCAAATTTGTGTATCTTGTTGGAAATAAGAAAGTATATAAATCCAATTGGGATATTGAACACACAAAATTTATAAAAGTAATTTTAGATTAAGAAAGATAAATAGTATAATTTTCGTTGAGTAAATACATTCAAACTAAATCTCACGCCAGCAAATAAAGCATATTAGGGAGACCTTGTTGAGTATAAATTCAAAGGGGATTAGAAGCTCAAAAACCTCTAAACAGCTTACCTTTCTGTAGCCTTGCAGCAGGGTCTCTACCTCTGCAGACTTATCTTCCGCCATAATTAAAGCAATTTGTAAATGTAATAAAATCAAGACCAAGACCTTCACCAACAACAGCGAGGGCACTCAAAATGAAGATAATTCTCCAAGCCAGAATTACCTAACTGGTGTTAAAACAAGAGGCCGCCAGTTATAACTAGGGGCCGCGCTTTACAACTGGCGGCCGCGAGTTATAACAGGCGGCCGCGTGTTATTATAGACGGGCACCCAAAATGAAGATAATTTTGCAGGCCAGAATTACCTAACTGGTGCTAAAACAAGGGGCCGCCAGTTATAACTAGGGGCCGCGCTTTACAACTGGCGGCCGCGAGTTATAACAGGCGGCCGCCTGTTTTGCCGCGAGTTATGCCGCCTGTTACGTAATGAGTTTTTTCGATTTCCTTTTCAGCCACGGTAATGTATGTATACAGTGAGTTAAATTTCGAAATTGGAAGAAAGTATCCCTTAACGAGAAATTGTTGGGGGAACAGTAAAAGTTAAGTAAAAGTAAAAGTCTTACTAAACAAAGTGCTGCGTTTTAAGCGTTAAATGGATCAGTGAAAACCAGGCTTTAAACAGAAACTCGAGAACTGTCAATGATAACGTAATAATGGTGATGTATAATCACAACAAAACGATTACAAAAAAGAATAGCAATTTTGTTCAATAAATGACATTTAACCACATCACAAAAAAACACTTTAAGTCTACAAAGATTTTATTTGAAGGATGAAACACAATTTGAATACACATGGGAGGTTACTAACTCGATTAGTATATACAAAAGATCGGACTGAACTTATTTCTAAATTAATAAATGGAATAATTGCAAAAAGATTGAAGGTTAAAGGAAGATTTGTATTAAATCAGGCTGTATTTTGTATTCAAAACTATTTTTGACGACGTTACGATGAAGTCAGTTTTGTTAAAGTTTATATTCTTGATTTTATATAATAATGAAGATTGAGGCTTGCAGTTCGCTCACGTACCTACTCACCCGTTCCATAAACCTGCGTTTTAAAGAACAATTTCTGACTTATTCTTTGCAAACCATTATATGATTTCGTTTGTTTGAAAAATAACACAAGCTAAGTTGATTAAAACATTTTTATCAAAGGGTGCTTTCATACAGTGTGTTTGAAAATGTTAGAAATGGAAACTTTAGAGCTGCTTTTTTGAATAAGTAGAAATCGATGATTAAAAAATTAGTCAGAGGCTTTAGCCAGCTGACTATTGGAATAGGGTTTCGTCGTGGTCGTTGTCGTCGTCGTTATCGTCAATGATTTTTCACTGTTTTCGGATTTCGAATTCTTCTCCAATTTGTTTGTTTGTTTATTTAGAATAGAATAGACCTGAAACTCTGGTATATGCAATCAGTGGCGGATCTAGAGGTATGTCGAAATTTGTGTAGGAGAGTGTTAGCAATCTAACCATAAAAGAAAAGCGTTCAAATAATCCCATTGGTAATATAAATTGAATTCACAAATTATGTTAATGCTCTCCTACACAAATTTCGACATACCTCTAGATCCGCCACTGGCAATATGCAAAAAAGTTCAACTTTTAAATATAAAAGCTTTCAAATTTACTTTTAAAAGTTTTTGAATGAAAATAAAAAATAAAAAGTTTTTACTGCCTGATATTACTTGTTAAGCCTTATTTACACTTTTTGAAAGGTATATTAGCATCAGTGTGACTTAGGCCTAAGAGATAACAAAAAGTAACAAAGTTTAACAAACAATGTTTGTTCGGCCAAAAGTTTGTTTTTGTTTCTGTTGTTAAAGTATAGCAGACAGCAGTACAAATTGGCATGCTTGAGCGCGGGGGCATTTTTAGCTAAAGCTACATGCTAGTATAAAAGGTAGTGCCTCTACTACGCAGAAGAGACCTTTCTACTGCGAAGTAGAGATCTGAGTACTGCGCAGTGGAAATCCTTATTCAACAGCTCAACAGGTATGAGCCACCGTACATTTAGCTGCAGTAAGTATACAAGTTATTGTCATTTTAATATTTTACACATGGATAAACTCACAATCAAATGGTTTTTCTGTTTAGCATTGCATTGTCCTAATAATTTCAACAATTTCCAAAATTTCCTTGGTACCAATTCTTTTCAGTAGAAATATGTATTAGTGTCTACTACACCGTTTATGTGAAAAGTACTTCTATGTTTTTGTAAAGTTTTTGTTTAGACTATTTATTAATCGCCACTTGATATTGAAGATGTAAATATCTATTATTTTGACAGTTTATATGGAAGAGAGAGAGTTACTGTTAATTACTGAACTATTTTTCATTGAGAATTACTATTTTGTTTTAGTGAAATTGTTTGAATCATTAGATTTTTTCCTAGAGATGACCTTAAGACCTTAAAATTTTTCTTTTTGTAATCATTTTGAAAACAAATTTCCTTTTAAAATGAAATTGACTTTTTCTGAAATGATTTTGTCATACCTCTGCCAAGTATATGTATAAAGTCCATACAAACAATAAGTCATATTTGGGTAATTGTTAGACTTATTCTCATATAAGCATTTCTTGAAGATTACTTATCCCTGATGTCATTCAAAATTGAGCAAAGTGACCAATTTGTTTTTTTTAAACAAATTATCAGATAGAGAATTTTCTGTGGAACAGTCATATTACGGAAAAGCCTAAATTCACTACCAAAAAATCTAGTTTAGGCCATAACCCAGTATATATAATTCGAAAAACCAATGAAAACAGAAGTAACAATCCAGGTCTGAAGATGTCTAGTTCACCAAATATGAAGCAAAAAGAAACCAAAAGTGTTATAAAAATATCCCTGTCTAGGTCAGTACTATTCAAGTGCAAGGAAAACCTTTAAGTTATAAGATTAACAAAAATGCCGTTGACTTGCTGCCGTAATCGGTTGCATTTTCAAGTTTCAAAGATATTTCTTAATTTACAAGCTGAAAGATGTGAAAGATGTCTAGGCTTTCAAGTCAATTAAGCGTTTGGGAACAAGGACCGTCTCGACTTTTCATTAATTTGAAAAAGACACGGTAAAATCTTTTGTGACATGACGGATCTGAAGTACGGTTCATGTTCCTAAACTACTTTTTGAAAGCGGGTGTCAACTTGGAACAGAATCGGTAAGATTGAATCAAAGTAATCCCTTTTTGTCTTTTAGCTGGGAATTCTCTTTTCTATTAATATTTGTTTTAATTTGTCAATATTGTTCATGTCTTTTTTCTGGTATCTCTTTCAAAAATGACTACTAGAAAGGACCTTCAAAACTTTTTGACAGCCTTATTCAAGTTTACAACAATGTGAAAATGATGTATTTGAGCTACTTATAACAAAGGTCAGTGTAAATTTATGCCCTTGTAATGTAAATCAAAATATACACCTTGAAAAGTGTATATATTTACACAAAGTGTCAGAAAAATTAGTAACTTGGACTGATACTAAGAAAGAACTGTTTTTTCTATGTATATTTTGTTTTTAAGGAGCTGGAACTTCCTAATCATGACAAATGAAAATATGAATTTTTGACTCTATGATAGAGCAAAACAAATGAATGTCTCCAGCAATTCATAAACAATTTCTTGGAATTTTTAAATGAATTCTTTACCAAATTTGCAGAATTAGAAAAAAGTTTGAAAAGTTCTCTTGCTTTCATAAAACTTTGCACGCGATACAATCGGGTGGCTGATTGAATTTTATCAGTTTTCTGATAAAATGTTTTTAGCACGGATTGCTCTTAAAACTTCTCATATTACAGTGAGTTTTGATCTTTTTCGTTTATAAACTGGTACCAATCTGCAGACTGAGAATGATCACTTAGATTGTCTTATACATCCTCTTTTGGATCTTCCTTGCATTATTGTTAGTAAACATTTCAGTGACGTTTACTACAGCTTGTCAAAAATCCCTATTGTTCATTGCAAGAATAATTCTTTGCAGTTTGGACACTGATAACGTTTGAAAACACTTCAATATTCACCAAAATTTCTTTTTTATGTGTATCTTCTAAAATGTTAAAACAATTCTTACTAAAGGCCGTATGAATTAATAAAGGATTTAACAAATTCATATTTAGACCTACAAAAGATGCAACTGCTTCTACTTATCATCATGGCGAGTGTCTTTCATGTAAATGGAGAAATAAAGTTACCCTACAAAATCAAAGGACCAAAGTCATTTGATGATAAAATTGCAATTGTTGGTGCTGGTCCATCTGGTGTTCACATGGCTTACTTACTCAAACAGAAAGGTTTTAAAAATATTCATATATTGGAACGATCATCGAGAGTTGGTGGCAAGGCTTATACAGTATATCATCGGAACACTCCTTTAGATGTTGGAGCAATAATCTTTGAAGCATTCACACACATTCACCAACTAGCAAAAATATTTTTGCCTGACGAAATTGTCAAAAAAGGTAACGAGACATTTTGGTTTGACGGAAAGGAAATGCAGCCTGAAACATTTTCTGTGTATTATGCAAAGAACGTGATAGGAGGAATTTATAAAAGTATGAAAGATGAAAACATCAGAAAAGAATTACGAAAAGCATTGAAAAGATATCGTAAACTTATTGAGCACATCTTTGGAAAATTTGAGGGCAGAATTTTTCCAAAGCCAAAGGTAACCTTTACTCTTTGAAAGAATAGTATTTCTAAATATGGCATCCATTGAATCTACTTAAAATCTTCCTAACTTTTCTTCAATTTTTCTTTCGGAAAATGTGACCATTAGGTTATTATAACACTGCGTTGTGCAACTGGCAAATTTCATTTAAAAGTTTGCACAGCGGTAGATAAAAGCCTGTCCAGAAACATTTTGCCTGGGATTCGAGAGACAATTTCTGAGTGGCTGAATATCCCTATCCATTAGTGCAGAAGAGAAAAGCGCTGAACGTTAATTTAGATTCGCAGGCACTCTTTGTTTCTACTGTTTGTGAGAAATCAGCCTTAGTGTGTATATTTATGTGGATTTATATGCTAAATGTACAAAATTCACTGCGGCGAAGTGCATTAACATTAAAATAGTGTGTATGTTCGTGTGGCTTTCTATCTTAAATGTACTCTTCCGCAGAGATTTTTCAACAAATTTTGCTCACTTCTCTGAATCTTGTTATACTGATCACATTTCGTTATTACAATGCGTTTGAGGTGCCGAGAACCTTTTCATTCACTGACCCCATCTTATAATATCGAACATGAAATACATACAAAACAACTTGAGCAATCACTTCAACATAAACGTTCATTTTCTTTATAGTCACCTAGATAAACATGTTAACAAACTGAATTTAACCTAAAAGATCAGCGAACATTTTACTTACATATGCATTGCATATCTTTTTCCGTTATTTCTTTTTACCTTTACATTCTGCAACTTTTTAAAAGTTTTTTCAATAAGGCTGATTCCTCACAAACAGTAGAAACAAAGTGTGCCTGCGAGTTTCAATTAATGTTTTTGTTCAGCAGAAAAACATTTTTTCTTCTGCGCTATTGGATAGAATTTTCGGTCAAATCGCGGGGACAGTTTTCGTTCAGACTTTCATCTACTGTTGTGCAAAGTTTTAAACGAAATTTGACATTTCCTGGTACGATGGAGCTCAAAGAAAGATAGAACAGTAATCACCTTTTATCACATATATATGACAATATGGCAGCATCAGCGTCAGCGTCAGCTAACAGCTTTTGAGTATAGAAATTGTATTAAAGATTTTCATAACTTAGAAATGTTTTTTATAAACTTAAATGTAGTGTTATAATAACCTAATAGACATATTTGCCGGGGAAAAATGAAGCAAATTTTGGAAGATTTTTATTAGATTTGATGGATGCTACATTTGCATAAAGTAAAAGTATTTCGTGAATTTATGCAAAACAACGATAAAATGATAAAATAAACTATTGGCGCCCTAAACGCATTGTAATAACAAAATGTGATCAGTAGAACAAGATTCAGAGAAGTGGGCAAAATTTTGGAAAAAACTCTGCGGAAGAGAACATTTAAGATAAAGGCCACACATACATACACACTATTTCAATGTTAATGTACTTCACCGCAGTGAATTTTGACGTTTTTTCCCACTGGGAAGGGTTAAACATGATTACTCAATTTGACACGCTGTTAAAATAGAAAATCGGGAAAGGTATATTGAAATCATTTTCAGCCTTAGGTATTTTTCTAAACAACCTTTTGTGTTCTTAACAAAATTATTGGTGATTGTGTTGCTATGCAACAATTCCTCCATGAACCACGTGGAGCTTGGTAAGCATTTAAGCGCGTAGGACTCGATATTTAGATATCTTGAAAAATTAAGCGATGATAATAAGAACGACTTCCTGGCTTATGAACTGTTGCTTGCTTTTAGTTCTCATGGGTACAAAAACGTGATGGAGTATATTAACCTTTTTGACTGACTGTCTTTCATTTAGAACCTTGGACTAATAAATGGTACGCTCCATGAATTTCTTGTGAGGAACAACTTGACAATATTGGTGCCATTTTTTATGTTATCTACTCAACAGTATGCATACGGTTTCATGCATCATATACCAGCTTTTTATGCTATGAATAATGTGCAATCAACTGACCAGAATTATGGTAATATCTTATTTTTGATAGCACTAGTGCAGTAAAATGTGCCAAAACTATGAAGGTGTTCTCACAATTCCAGAAAATTCCAAATTTTCTTGGAGAAAACCTTAATGAAGCTGTTTAGGTCAGGAAGCATGAAATTATATCAAGTCTCTTTCTCAATCGGCACATTTATTAAAAAATCTCTGCGAAGGATTTCAATAAAATTTCAATAAAACTGCCTCCCTCACACTGATTTAATGAACTCAAATTAAGTTTAACTAACCCAGCTGACACATTTGTTAAAGTTCTCTGTGAAGGAGTGCATTTCTATGAAAATATACACACTATTTCAATGAAAGTGCTCTCCGTCACAGTGACTTTTTAACGATTTTACCCACTGGGAAATTCTCCGCTTTTTTAGAAATGATCTTTAAATGCGGATTTCAAAAACTATGGCAGGAAATTGTGAATAAAGAACGATTAAATGTTCACTTCAATGTTGACATCCAGAAAGTTTATCGAGAGTGCGACCACAGACAAGTGTGGCTTTTGATGAGTCAAAATAACAAGCAAACCAAGTGGGAGCATTTCGACTTTTTAATCTGGAGTCCAAACATGCGATCTAGTATGGCACGATGGATTAATCAAATCCACGATGAGCGAGAACTGTTAAGTGGGACTTTCACATTGCCTTTTACTACAAGTATTGTGGACTCGAAAAACGAGCAGCATGGCTTTACACCATGGGGTGTTTATCCGAATAACACGAAAAAAGAGAATGAGGGTAAAGTACAAGTAATTATCGATAAATATTCCTTAAACCACAACTACTATGGACCAAAGTATCAATCCAGTCAATATCCTACCGGGGAGGATAATAAGTCAGTTACAACTTACATCACTTATCAAAATAACATACGAAAAGGTAATGAGTTAAATCATATCCTGTCAACACATTTCAAGAAAATGTCAGCCATTAGTTTAAAGGTTGTTTTCAGCAAAACATGGGATTATTTTCCGAGATATTCTGTTGCTGACATAGATAAAGGAGTTATCTGGAAGATCATAGAAATGCAAGGTAAATATGGAATGTGGTACATTGGATCGTCTGTGTATTTTGAAACGACAAATCACGTTGTAAGTTACAATACATTTATAGTGGAAAATATGGAAAATGTGGCTTGATTATTTTGGAAAATTAAAGCGATTGTAGTGTTTTACTGCATCCCGAGCATAAAGGTGATACTTTCGACTGAAGTCTCCCAACAAGCAATGGGGGTGGGGATAAGTCTTGGGGTGATGTTGTCTTAGGGTGAAATAGGGTGGCAACTGTGATGACCTTGAAAGCGATCACTAATATAATCATTAAGAAAATTTCATAATTGTAGGCCAGCTGGTTCCATAATCTTTGAAACAGTTTGTAGCTCTAGAAAACCGTATGACTTTCATGGTCATGTCATTTTGATTCAAGTCTGGTTCTAAGATAAACACGAGAAGGAAATTGACATAATGCACTTTCTCTGCGAATTACATGTTATTGGTTAACTCATGTCCGACTAGCGCAACGGTCAGTTCTAACTAGTTAGATTGCGCTGAAGGTCCAGCAGTATAACAATACGCCATTAAGGTTCAACCTCGCATCACGTAAGTTCTAAGCAAAATGTATCTTTTGTACACGAATACAAAGATGGTGATTGACTGATAAAATGAAATTAAAAGTTTTATATGAGTCACTACATCATTTAGTGGAATTAGCCTGAAGAGTCATTCCGTTTTGATACACAGTCTGTAATTTTTGATAGCTCACTTTTTGGTAGTCTTGGAATTTGTTTCAAAATTTAGATCTTATATAAGCTCTTATATAAGTAAACTTAAGTGCTATGGATCACTTTTCCCAATTTGACTACCGTATTTCCTTTAATAAACGCCGCCCTCTATTAAACGCCGCATCTTGAAAATCGGTGTTTATTAGAAAACAGGTTAAACAAGAATTATAAAAAAGTTTTCATGTCATACAAGAGAACATTGCTCTTCTTGGACATTTTCGTAAACATATCTTTTGTGTAAAACATTTTCACACAACCTTTTGTAACTTTTTTAAGGATAAGAAAGCATTATTATTTAAGTTTGCTTCGGTCCAATTTTTCATTTTGTAATAAACGCCGCCCTCTAAAGAACGCCTCCCTCTATTAAACGCCGCATCCAAAAACTTGAATTTGTAATAAACGCCGCGGCGTTTATTAGAGGAAATACGGTAATCGAATTTTGTAAGTTTGGACTTTTGACAACATTTTTTGGCCGATTGAGGATGCGTGTTCCAAATTATAGTTTTCTCATTCTAAAATGGCTTCGATGTGTTTGAGAAACGAAAGTTGCCTTTGATAAGGGTTATTACAACAGATGATAAAAAATAAGTATTGGTTAAAAGTTGAGAAAGGTTTCTGTTCTTGTGTGTGCAAAACACGGATAATATGATTGATTATTGTCAAATTGATTTTTCTTGACTGGGATCTCACCTAGGTGAGATGAAATTTGTTCATATAAACAGACCAGCCCGGTTTAGTGGGATAGATTTTAGACAAGTGCGCACGTGTCGAAATTCGAATTATTGTTTACGTGATTTAAAAAACATTCTCCAGCCCGGCTGAGTGGGATGAGAAAAGCCATATGAACGCTGGATGAATTTCATCTCATTCAAGTGAGCCAGCCCAGTTAACCGGGCCAGCTCACTTCCATATGAACAGCCCCTAATAAACAACTTGCGTTTGTTTCCTTCAATCTCAGGTCCGGAGTGACATAAAATCAGAGTAAATCCGAAGAATTTTCTGCAGTGATAATCAGTTTAACGGCATTGATTCAAGAAGACGTGTGTTGTTATAGCTAGGAAACCTCCAATCTCTCACCCTTTCTCTTTCGATTATTGCCCCCGCAGCGAGCGTAAGCGAGCTAGGAGGCATAGTAGTTTCACGAGATAGGCGAATGTCAGTTTCCGATTTTGTTCTTCATCATCATCATCATCTTCCAACTTTCCTGTTGACGTTACACGGTGGTATACAATTATTAGCTGACTTTGCTTTTTTCCCATGTCAAAGCATGGTACTGTAAGTGGGAGAGACAAAATGTTTTTTTTCCTAATTTATTATTATATTATGCAATGTTATTTAGGAAGTTCGTATGCTAAAATTGCTAAGACATTTTTCATATCACATTTGTGTTGTTTTCGTGAAGTGAACGACTAGGATTTTGAAGCACAGCTTGAAATCTGAAATTTTGCCAACAATACATTTTATTTTTGTATATGTTTTAGCTCTAAATCTTTCATTCGATAAATTTTATTCAATGCACTGATTTTTGGCGGATCTTGCCTTAAAAAAATTTTAATTGGATTTTTGTGTATGCAAGAAAGCCTACAAATTGTCGTTCTTCGTGTATTTCTTCTTTCTGTCCTCCAAACCTGGTGTGATCATAATCAATAAGATCTTTTTATATTTTTTTCTTGTTTTTTTTTTATGTAAACTTAGGCTATTTTTTGTTTCGAATAAAAGTTTGAAACGCAGATTTCTAATGGATTTTTCGCTTTAATGTTTTTTTTTTAAAACGTTTTTTTTTTCTTTTGGCTCTTACAGAATTTCTTTGACAAATCTTAATCTTATTTTGATTATAAAATATGTATCCATGGTTTCAGTTCACACATTTCTTTTGTTTGTAGCAAATACTTTCTGATATTATTTGTTAAGCCTTATTTACACTTTTTGAAAGGTATATTAGCATCAGTGTGACTAAGGCCTAAGAGATAACAAAAAGTACCAAAAGTTTTGTTTGTTTTTGTTTCTTTTGCATAGCTTGCAATGTATAGCTTGCTGTGTGTACAAATTGGAATGCTTGAGCGCGGGGGCATTTTTAGCTAAAGCTACATGCTAGTTTTATATTGGTTCAACAAACCCCAATTTCACCAGTGTACTATATTGGTATTCATCGTTGCATAAATCATGTTATTACAGATATAGTATGTGGAAACCATAGAGAAAACTCACAAATACATCTCTTAAGAACAGTCTTCTCCTTATAGTACCAGTGGGTCCACAGAACTGTTGATGTGTGGAACTGTTGTCTAAACATTCAGGTCAAACGTTTGAAGGTGAATCGTAATAAAATTTTCAAAGGTTGATTTAACAAGTCCCGCATTTCCGTTACATTGTGGGATGGTGTTTATTTTGAAAATGACAGCAATAGCAGAATAAAAATTTTCATAGTCTAAATAAACAAATGAGAGGGTAGTTAAATGCTTTTTAATAACGAGTTAATAGAATGCCTTCGTGACCATCAACGAACCGTTCTGTAATAATTAATCAAATGGCATAAAAATTATGTTTATATGAATCTGTATTTGTTATACAGTTTGAATTATACATGAAGATTTGTGTACAAAGTATGGTACAAAGTACAAGCCATCACCAAAATCAGATCAACACGATTCTCTCAAAATCACCATGCAAGATAATTATAATACGTGTTTTGATGGAAGAAAAGATTTGAAATCTCCTTTAAATGTTAAGTTGAAGCAGTTAAAAAAGTAATTTTCATCAATGTTACGAATTTGGCTAACATAGGAATATTTCTTAAAAATCTACTATCTACGAGCAACAGCACTTGACTATTAAGTCACGTTAAAACGGTAGCTATAGTAACAACACGCATTTAATGATAGTGATTTCTGAAAACGTCAAAATTTGTGGCGCGTCAAACGTGACATTAATACTTTGTCAAGAAAGTTTAGACTTTGTCGCCTTTGATTTAATACTTTCTCTGGAAATGCACTTTCTTTGGAAATTTATAGAACTAAAAAATACATATGATACTTTCTTGATTATAATGAATAATCTATCCACGTGATTGTTTTGTCTCGCTCTCCCACGAAAACGAAATTTAGCTGATTTACGAAGAATTAAAAAGAAGAAAAAATGGCAGCTTCGCTGTTAACAAGGCTTTCGCTTTTTTTGCCAGACCTGAAACAAGCAATTACAAAATTTGAAACATTTAAGGAAACTGACGATGAGCAATTAATGGAAAACTTAACAGAACAAGCATCTGTCTTGTCACAGCAAGTTTCGAGCTTTTATTGTGAGCTGCAGGGGAGTGATTTTGATGATTTGTTACACTCGATGACTTTAGAAAAATTGGACGAAATTTTACTGGCCTTACATAATTTCAATGTTGTGTTTATTGGTGGGGATGAGAATCAACATCGAAAACCAGGGAGCCCAAACGCTAGATCAATTTGTACTTGGCATTTTACACGAAAGTCCCAAATCTGGAGAGCCAATGGTCATTGGTTCTCTGTTATCAAAAAATATTAAGGTTCAACGGTGAAGGGTAAGGAAGGCAATGGAACGAGTGAATCCATACCCGAAGATTGAGAAACGAAGAATACGTAGAAGAGTGTACAATGTCCTTTGCGCAAACGCTCTCTGGTAAGATTTGGATATTTTTTGTCTCGTTTGCTTCAACTAACATTGTGGTTGACAAAATCTTATCTCTCTTAGGCATCAGGATGGTAATCGTAAGATTATTCGTTGAAGATTTGTTATTCAGGGCTGTATCGATGGATATTCACGACTTATTACGTTCCTGAATTGTTCCAATAACAGCCGCGCAAATACTATTCTTGGAGTATTTCTTAGAAGCAGTCGAGACATTCAGATTACCCATGCGAATAAGAACCGATCGTGGAACAGAAAACGTCGATGTTGCCCGCTATATGCTGAGAGTGCATGGGCTGGATAAAAAGCCTGTTATCACTGGAAAGTTGGTACATAACCAGCGAATTGAGCGTTTATGGGTTGATGTGTTCATTTATGTTTTGCAGCAATATTACAATATTTTCTATCACTTAGAGGATGAATGTGACTGTGATCCTGGAAATGATGTCCACATGTTGCTCAACGTGTATTTGCCAAGAATACAACATTCGCTTAGCCAATTTCAATCCTCTTGGAATAACCACCCGATGCGAACCACCCGCAACCACACACTGCTTCAAATCTGTACTGAAGGTCGACTTATTTTCGATGACAGAACAAGAACGAATACATTTTGGAAGAGATGAAGATGGACCAACTCTAAAATTCAGACAGTAAATCATGTTGCGATTCCTGAAATCGATACTGAATTATCTGATGGCATCATCGAGCATTTATCACAAAATATCGATCCCATGGTGAATGATAACAATTTCTGCATAACAACATATTCTAACGTTTTATCATACAGCAAAATAATATAAATTATACAGCTTGAATTTGTGTATCTACCTATAATAAGCCCTTCCGGAATTTCTGTTTAAAAACCGTGTTATAGCCCAGCCTCGAAGTTTCGCCTTTTTTCAAACTCTTAATCACTTATAATTATAATTATTCCAATTAGAAAAACATTGAAAAACATAGAAACAAGGCGAGACTTGATAACAAAGCATTAATTCGGCATTTAAACAGAAGTTCGGGAAGGTGTATTGTACAACAGAAGATGACAGGCGCAAAAACAAAATATATAATTAAAAAATGGAGAGGTGCTTTCCAGATTATGGAACAACTTTTAATACAAGACGAAATTTTAAGTAAACAAACATGATCAGCATCGGCCAAGCCTTTCGCCTGTTTAACTGCACCGACAAACACTTTTCCCAAATCATTTGCTGTTTTGTAATGACAAGGTAGAATCAAACTTAAACCACATGTTGATGACATTGGAAAACAGCAACCGTTATCTTTGCAACCATGTTTAAAGTACACTGTAATTTTTTCATCGAAACCAATTGCAGGGATACTAGGAGCACCAGTGATGAATATAAAGATGTCAGCCAACTTCAGATCCTCAGGTACTGAAAATCAGAATTTCATAGAGTGGTACAAGGTCTCTAGCGATTCAGGGGAAATTAATTGATACCCTGCTTTTTCGGGTTTTTTGACAATTTTTGAAAAGTGATCTTTTAATTTTTCGATCATAACTTTTTAACCAATGAACCAAATTTAAAGTTTGATACGTCAAAATTTAAGTGAAAGCATCCTCTTTACGATGGAAAAAAATTCAATATAAAATCAAAGACTTAAAGTTTTTTGTATGACACCCGGTATATCCTCTAACAAGTCCATTACATCATCTTGAAGTAACGTTACTTGAAGCTCTTCATCAGAATTGCATTGTACTGCTACAGAAGCAAAAGTTAGTCGAAATCATCATTTTACACATTTATTTCTGAGAGCAAGAATAAGTTCAACATGCTCATTTTATTTAAGAAACTAAACAAAATATATAATATATACTTGCTTTGTAACAATATAAATTTAAAGATTAAACACAAGGAAGTAAAAGTATAGACAAACCAGAAAAGAACTCTCGTTTTGGACCACCACCATCAAATCCTTCTTCTCCAATGAAGGAAACCTGAAATTGCTTTGTGCTATCAAACCATTGTTTTCTCATCTGAGCAACAAAATCATGCCATAAAACTTTTCGCCGTACTTGAAACTGGCAACTTGTTGGTAAAATAAACTTCTGAAGATCAGTTAAAAGCATTTTAACATCTTTAGCAATTGGCTGATGTTCTAACTCTTCATATGTTACAGTTTCACTAAAGTTATCTTCTGCCATTATTCCCATAACTTCAAAGTTATCTTCATATCTTGCATCAGCACATAATGATGCATGCCTTTCAATGTCTGCAAGCTTGAAATGCTTATAACAGATGGGACAAGCAGCTTGCTTAAAATATGTGGCAATACCAAGAGTACTTGGAATAGATGGTGATGAAGTATTTATTACACAAAGTAATTACCAAGATGGCAGCAAAGCGAGCGTACACACTTATTATCGTTGTGGTAATGATTTTAAATTTTGCTGTGAAGAAGTTCAGTTTTGTGTCAAGTGACACTATTGGGCTTGTTATTAGCGGAAAAGAAGAGGCTAGTCTTACAAATGAGAACTATTTTATGTCGTCGATTTTTGTTAATGGAAGAGAAAGGAACTTCTACCATAAATTCTCGCGACCAGGTATCTTCACATTACTTTTATTGCTAGCTGGTGACGTTCATCCTTGTCCAGGTCCTGATAGAGTTATACCAGAATTAAGTGACTTATGTAAACGCCGTGGATTAACCATTTTGCACCAAAACTCGCGTGGATTGTTTTCAAACTTAGACTATATACGGGATATTTTAGAAAATTTTAAAGTTGACATTTTAACTCTCAGCGAAACCCATATCACCGATGAGAATCCAAACTTTTTTAACATTCCGGGTTACACATTTGTCAACAAAAATCGTGCATCTGGAAAAGGTGGCGGAGTAGCCGCATATGTCTCAACCCAAATTAACTGGGTACGTCGTGAGGACATCGAATCTGATAATGCTGAAGTCATGTGGATCGAAATCATCACAGAAAAGGCTAAAAGCTTCTTGATTGGCACCATATATAAACCCCCGGTTACGTCCAAGTATCTTCCTAAGAACTTTAATAATACACTTAATGACATGTTAGAAACTGCAACATCTGAGCCGAAAGAAGTGATAATCCTTGGGGACGTTAATGTAAATTTTCTTAACAAATCTGATAACAAAGCTTTTAAGGAGTTATTAACTTTATATGGCTTTGAACAGTTGATTAAGAAAGCCACTCGCACAACAACAGTCTCGAAAACATTGATTGACATAATTGCTAGTAATTGCGTCTCTACTATATCTGCTACTGACGTCATACCATCGAGCATCGGAGACCACGACATGATTGGTTGCTGTAGAAAAATAAATCATCTAAAATTCAGATCTCGCACCATCAAAACACGAAACTTCAAAAACTACGATTCTGAAAAACTGCGTGATGATTTGAAAAACGCCGACTGGTCGCCGATAGAAACTGTGAATGACGTCAACAAATGTTTATCATATTTCAATTCTGTTCTAAAAAATATTTTTGAAATACATGCCCCAACAATAACTAAACGCGTCCGAGGTAAAAACTCTCCCTGGCTAACAACAGCAAGCAAGTCAGAAATGAACACACGCGACAAACTATAACGTAGATCTCAAAGATCCAAGAAGGATGAGGATATCCTAGCCTACAAACAAAAACGAAATAAAGTGAACAATATGATCCGAAAATCGAAAGCAAATTTCAATAAGCAACTTCTTCGGGAAAATTCTTCGGATCCTGACAGTTTCTGGAAGATTTTGAAAGCTGTATATCCATCCACAATTAAAAGTGAACTATCGTGTCAGCTATTTGAATCGGAAGGGAAACGTGTAGACGACCCAAATTCAATATCAAATGGTTTTAGTAATTTTTTCGCAAATGTTCCTACTAAGTTAAATTCTAAATCCTTCCCGTTATTTAATCTTGTATGGAGAAAGGCGAATGAAATTCCTTGTCAATGCTACAGTACCTTTAGATTTACCTACATATCACAAGTAGAAGTTGAAAAGCATCTTCGATCAATCAAACAAAAGAAAGCTTCAGGGCCAGATGATCTCCCTGGCTGTCTTTTAAAAGATGCAGCACCAGAAATCGCTGTACCACTTACCAGAATCATTAACCTTTCTTTGGAAACAGGGGTATTCACTAGTGAATGGAAAATTGCTAAGACTGTCCCTATCTATAAATCCGGAAACGTGACATTATATGATAATTATCGACCAATATCACTCCTTCCCATTTTGTCAAAAATCTTGGAGAAAGTAGTGCACGAACGTCTTATGAACCACCTTGAAAAACTCGAATTACTATCAAAGGCACAATTTGGATTTCGTAAGAATCGATCTACCGAATCCGCTGCTGTGCTGTTTGTAGATTCCATTCGGAAGGCAGCTGATAGGGGTGAATTGGTTGGAGCTGTGTTTTTAGATTTAAGCAAGGCGTTTGATACCATCAGCCATGCCAATTTACTTGCCAAATTGCCTTGCTATGGGATTAGAGAAACTGAACTTAATTGGATGACCGATTATCTTTTTTCTCGGAGACAACATGTCAATTATAAAAACACTCTATCCGATGTTGAATATGTTACTAGCGGGGTTCCACAAGGATCAATATTAGGCCCCCTCCTCTTTCTTATCTTGTTCAATGACATTGGAATGCAACTAAAACACTCCCGCATTATCAAGTATGCTGACGATTCAGTGATTTTTTTCAATCATAACGATTTTTATGTAATCCAGAATTCCTTGAATGTTGACGTTGAATCCCTTGCACAATGGTTTGACGACAATGACATGATTCCCAATTTAAAGCCCGGAAAGACTGAATGCATGTTATTTGGTACATCGCAAAATCTGTCAAAACTACCCAGCAAATACTTGAACATAATGTTTCGACATAAATATCACCAACACATATAAGTATCTTGGGAACAAAGTTACAAACACTCTTATTATAAACGATCAATTTGACTCAAATTATAAGAAATTTTCGAGTCGTTTAAATCTACTACGGAAACGTCGATTCTTGATGGATACTAAATTTGCAACCACGATCTACCAAAGTATTCTTCGTCCAATTTTTGGATACTGCAGTGTCCTATCATTAAAACTAAACGAATCACAAAGAACAAAGCTGCAAAAGCTTGCAACTCGTGCAACCAGTATAATCAGTCCTGATGGAAGTGTTCTAATACCGTCAATAGAAAACATTAACAAATTGTTAACTACTGTTAACTAACTAAATTCATAACTACTTCACCGAAATGAATCATAGACTCCGAACCAGAAATAATGGGATCAGTTTGGCTTTACCAAAAGTGAGAACGGAATTTGGAAAGTGTGGTTTTTATTTCCAAGGTGCTACTCTTTATAACTCTCTACCGACTGACATTCGTAGAGAAAAAGATGTGAAAAAATATGCTGAAAAAGCATTTTCGTGTCTGATTCAAAAGTATGTAATTGCGATTAGTCTACTTGATTCATAACCTAGGTCTGAGTTTGGAGATGGAAATTTATTTTATGAGTTCTTCTTTTACCTTTTGCTTTTCCTTTGCCCAGGTTTTTTAAATTTTTAAATTTTAAGGTTAATTACAGGACACACATTTATAACAGTTATTTATTTAGCTGAAGTGTTTATATCCTGTGTAAATATTCGTTAAAAATAAATAAATAAATAAATAACAATATTCATGTTCCCGAAAATGAAATTCGTTGTTCCCGTTTTTAAATTTTGTTCCCGATATTGAAATTAAATTTTCATTTTCGGAAACATGTTCCCGAAATTGAAACTTGTTGTTCCCTTTGTTCCCGAATTTGAAAATAACAATTTTATTTTCGGGAACGTGTTCCCGATATTGAAACAAGTTGCTCCTTTATGTTCCCTAATGTTCCCGAAAATGTAAGTTCAAGTTCGTTTCATTTTCGGGAGGGAACATAACTTAAATGAACAGCTTTTTTGACCTCAAGTTCGTGCCATAGTAACATGTTGATTTCAATATGGTAGATGTATCAGTGTGAATAAGCTGAGTTTCCTTTATGTCATTTATGAAAATGAGGTTTCAAGTAAACTTTTCATAAGAAAGAAACTAGTGTTGACTCGTCAAGCCGGTTGTGCCAGCTCAACATTGCAATGACGGAATCCTTTAACTTTCCTGAACCTTATTATGATGGATTGCTGGCTCCCTATTAAACCGACACCAGGCGACCATAACTATAACCCAAAAAAATGGTGCTCCACAAGGTTCCATGTTAGGGCCAGTACGTTAAAATCCTGATGGCAAGATCCTTTATCGGCATTTCAAGTACGATCAAATTAACAACAGACTAATCGCACCCTATCACGATCTTTATGCCCCCTTTTCTCCTGCTGGTAGCATTTATTCATCGTGATGTATTGAAATAACTTATGTTTAAAAAAATATTTTCTATTATATTCCACATAGTCTCTTTTAAATGTTCTACTTGTGCTGCTCCCCATTACCACGGAACTGCACCTTCGTTAAAATAACACTTGAATTCTTCTCTAACTTCTTTCGTTTGTCTTGACGAATTTCTATTCACAGGTGGTTCCAAATCGATCCAGCTATCGCTTGGTACATCATTTCTCCAAGTGCCAGTGATCATCATGTATATCATGAAAAGCAACAAGATAAGAGGGGATGTAAATTGTACCTAAGCTTTATTCAAATCGGGGAAAATTGTGTAAAGTCAAAACTGCATGTGTTATCACTTTGAATTTTTTGGGTTGCAATAAGAATGACTTGTGAAAAACCCTCCAGCGATTGGCAAGTATACCAGAACAGTTTGTTTGTTTGTTTGTTTCTCGAATATTTATACAGGATAAAAATCTACAGTAGTATCATAATCAAATATTATACAGTGTTATCTTAGATGTCCTGTGAAATAAAATATATAAAATAAAGGTACATGAATATTATGTAGGTATGTATACAGTATGCTAAATTTAGAAATTAGAAAAAATATCCCTTAACGAGAAATGGAGAACAGTAAAAGTAAAAGTCTTACTAAACAGAACGCAGTAAGGAATGAAAGATTAGACGAGAGTAAGTATGCGTTCTGATTTAATAATACCTTAACTAGCAATAAGAAAAAACGGTAAAGGCGAATTTGGTAAAATTGGTAAATTTTGTACCATTGTTTCTCGTGTTGACATTTGTATTTTTGAAAAAAATTTCGTTTAATTCCTTTCCATGAATACCTTTATGCACAAATACACAAAGACGTTTTTTGCTGATTGACTCACAAGAATCAATGCTTTCATTAATTCCAATGATGAACTGGACTCGATTTTCCATAGCTTTGATTGTGTCTTTCAAGTCGGTGGAGTTGAACCATAAAAAGTTACTGCACAATACGAAAGGGCTGGTACTACCATAGATTGGTATATTAATTTGGCAGTTTTTAAATCCATATAGCTTCTCACTTTTCGCAGCAGGTGAATTCTTGAAGATGTCTTCTTTATGGCTGAATTTAGGTGTTCGGTCATATTAAGAGTGCTGGCCAGTTTTAAACCAAGGTACTTGTACGACTGAGTGTTAGTAAAGACAGAGTCATTTAATTGGATGTCTATGGTTTTCTTCTCGAGTTTGTTGATACTTTGTTTGGTGCCAAAAATCATTATTTCAGTTTTCCCTTTTTTCGGGTTTATTCGTTCGTTGTCATATAGCCATTTTGTGAACGACCGAAAATCCTTTCCAAGATTGTTTTCGATACAGTTGATATCTTTGTAAGAAAAAGTAGACTACTGTGTCGTCTGCATACATTAACATTTTACAGGTAGTCAGGGAGTAAATAGAGTCATCAAAATGCAATAAAAATAAGACAGGACCAAGTATCCAACCTTGGGGGACACCACAAGCGATAAAACTGTGTGATGATATGGTATCTTTGTACGACACGCATTGAGTTCTTGAGAAAAGATAACTCAAAAACCATTTCTTGGCAATACCACTAATGCCAGAGGATGGAAGCTTGTTGACGATAGTGGCATGGTTAATGGTATCGAAAACCTTGCTTAAATCGATAAATAAGGCTCCTGTCAGTTGCCCCTTATCCATTGCTTTCTTTATGTGGTCAGTGAAATAGGTGGTTGCCTGCTCTGTAGATCGGTACTGGCGATATCCAAACTAATATTGCGAAAGAAATTTATGTCTTTCCAAGTTGCTCATTAATTGTTGGTGAAAACATTTCTCATAGATTTTTGAAAGAGCTGGTAAGACACTGGTAGTTGTCAAATGAGTTTTTCGTGCCAGATTTGTATATTGGTGTTACACTAGCTACTTTCAATTCCTCTGGGAATTCCCCACTTTTCAAAGAGAGGTTGATCATGTAGGTAAGTGGATTGCTGATGACGAAGGCAACATCCTTTAAAAAACAAGTTGGTATGTTGTTCAGTCTGGTGGCAGATTTACGTTTGAATTTCCGTAGATACTTTAAAACGTCAGTGTTAGATACCTCACCAAATGTAAATTGGTTGAAATTAGATTTGTAGGGTGTTTGGTATCTCCAAATAAGATTGACGAGAGGAAACGCTATTCGTTTCAAATTAGATGCAACAGATTTATAGAAATTTCGTAATCCTTCTGCAATCGACTGTTTCTCAGTGAGTATTTCATCTCCTTATTTGGAGGATCTTGAGGTTGAAATAGAAGACAGTTTTACTGGAAATATTTTCTTGATTATTCTCCAAAGTGTATCTGGTTTATTGTGGTTTTCTTTCAGTTTGGATTGAAAATAGGTACGCTTTGATCGTGCGATTTCGTTTTTTACAAAATTTCGTTTTCTACGATAGTTAGTCCAGTCTGACTCTTCGATTGTTCATATGCCGCTTTACCTCTTCATTCATCGATGGCGATGGTTTTCCTTTTACTTTCTTCTGAATCATTGGAGCAAAGCAATTGAGTGTTTGAGAAAGTATTTCCTTCAGATTATTGTACGCTGTATTTGCTGATGTAGAGTTGTATACTGTGCTCCAGTCGACATTATGGACAGCGTCAGTATCATAGTGTGAAAAGTCGCGACAAGTAATGACTTTAGGTCGATATTTCAGCGAATTGATTTTATGATTACACCCAATAAGATTATGATCACTTGAAGCGGCTGTGATGTGACAGTCTTACGAACATTGACAGGGTTGTTAGTTAAAATAACGTCTATCCGTATACATAGAACAAAAAATGAAAGATTTTGAGAATGTTGGCATGATTTCAATCCACATCGTTTCAATATCAGGATCATATCATTGAGATGCGTCTAACGGTAAAACGGTTGTTAAAACTCCCTTGTCAGAACAAAGATTATTCTATGAATATGGCTTCATTATATTTCGATAACGGGAAAGCGTCATATCCGACTAAAACATAGGGGATGTCATCCAAGCCTTCTGACAAAGGTGTTTGGTATGTTTAAAGTGCTATCTTCTAATCCTATTCTTAATGAACTCTGTGCGAAAGCACCTCCAACTTCGACATAAAGGAATACATATTCAGGATCAACTGCAGCCATAAGAATAATGCTGCCACTGCCCTTGTAGTTGCAGTAATGTGAACCGTAGTGATTGCTCTAACACCATATGGTTTCCGTCGATAGCTCCAATAACGTTAGGAAAATTCTATCGATGGAAATATGGAGTTTTCAGCTTTACATTTCTTCAATGATAGCCCCTGCAACCATTTCCATTATTCTTGCTATTGATCGCTTACTAACTCTGAATTGACATTACAGCGCACAGAAAGTTTCCCCTCTTGTAATACATTGTAGAAACACTGTTCACCAGGTCTGATATTTGTCCTAAAAACAGTGTCATTTTTTATTAAGCAAAAATATAACCGTTCTAATGATAGCCAGTGCATCCGATTTATCCTGATGTAAGACTTTCCTGTCTGTCCTGTTTTTTCGATCCATGACTTTACCCATATGCTTTGTTTCACTCGCTCTTTTCTATCAAGCTTAAGCAAAGTAACAGAGAGCTTGCTTCCTTCACGTAAATGGCTACCAGTTCAGCAACGTCTGTACTTGCAATAAAGCAGGATATACCCCAATTCCAACTAATGCCAAACCTTAAGAGTACATTCACAAAGCTTTGAAAGACGCAAAGGAAAGACCTAAAGATGTACCGAAATCTGTTGAAATAAGATGAAATGTCAATAGAAAAACCATAGTTTTAATTAATGTTATAAGCTTCATTAGCCAACTTAATAAAGTGACACCACAATCAACTCTTGTTAGCCTTGTTTCTTAATTTAATTGAAACTTATAGTATAAGTATTTCGGTAGTATATATTATTATACGTTTTTTATACACATTATGCGTAACACCATGCATATATATCTTATCCTATACGCTTTCTCTGTAAGAAGAACCGTTTTGATGGATGCAGGGAATATATCAATTAAAAAGAAAAAGAAAAGAGAAACATCAGAAACATCGAACATCGAATGATATAATCAGAAACATCTTATATCGGAAGATTTTTTCCAATTTATTCTTTCTTTAATGTTGACAAAAGTGGTATATATACAATAAAACTAAAATAAACTCCTTAGAAAATAAAATAGCAATAATGCTAATTGAAGTCAACAGTCGGTTAAAATAGCAATAAAAATAATAATAATGAATAATAATGATTAAAATACACAATACTTAAAATATATACAACAATAAATATTAATAAAAACAGCAGGCAGATATTAGACCACATGGAAAGGTTTCTGAAGCTAGACATATCCCACGTTTTGGATGTATGTTTTGCATAACCTACAGGGACAGTTTGTCGGTACCCAATTTTTGATTTTCTGCTTAAATTCATTGATACTAGAGGATTCCTGTATTTCTAATGGCACTAAAGACCATATTTTAGGGGCTAAGTATGATACGGTTTCTGTTCCCCACTGAACAGTTTTTGGATTAATGTTATTATTCTCGCGGGTTCCTCTTAACTCGTAAGTGGGAACACGAAAGTCAAAAATCTCTGTAACGATTTCAGGAGAAAGGCCTTTTTTAGCCTTGTACACTTCAGTAGCTAAAAATTGAAGGTTTTTATGATGTATTGTTACAGAATTATTTCTTTGCAACAGTTCTTGAAAATTAGTTTCAAAATCGTTATAGATAATCCTCAATGACCTTTCTTGGATCCTATTAATTCGGTTATTTAGACCTCTGCTGTGATTCATCCAAATCAAGGGGCAGTAGCTGAACTGGGAAGAAACGTACGAGGTCATGAGTAATTGCTTTTTCTCAAGGTCCATATAGGGAGCAACTCTACTAAGTGCGTGTAATTTCCGTGAAGCTGCATCACAAAGATTAGAAACATGTTTCTCAAAAGTTAACTTTTTGTCGATTGTGACTCCCAATAACTTTTGAGAATCACTGTTACGAATCAAGCTGTCTTTAACAAGAAGAGACGCATCTTCATTTGCGTTTGATAAAAAGCTGCATTTATCAGAGTTAAATTTCATGCCATTATCTAAACACCACTGGGATATGACATCAGCTGTTTTTTCTAACTTTTGAAAAATATCTGTGTCATTTTTACCGCAAATATATGGTGTATTGTCGTCAGCGTAGCTTGCTATGTCTACCTTATCAGTGAAAAGAAACAAATCTGCAAGAAAAATATTGAAAAGGAGAGGACCTAAAATTGATCCTTGTGGTACTCCGCTTTCTACCTCTATCCAATCACTGTAAGCGAAGTTTATTTTCACTCTTTGTTTTCTTCCCTTAAGGTAACTACGCAATAGTTTCAATGATTTAGTGTCACATCCATAGGCATGAAGCTTTGCGATTAACAAATCGTGATTTAACACATCAAAAGCTTTGGATAAATCTGTTAGTAGGGCTGCGTAATGTCCCTTATTATCAAGGCTTTTCTTACATTTTTCAAGCATTGCTAATAAACAATGCTGAGTATTAAAGCCTTTTCTGAACCCACATTGATATTTCGAGAAAAGCAAATTGAAATAATCTTCAAGTTGTTTGTGCATGCTCCCCTCGTGTATCTTCGATAAATTAGGCAAAATGCTCACAGGTCGATAATTTTGAACATTTGATCTGTCACCTTTTTTGAAAGCAGGAGTGACATTACTAGGTTTTAGTCTGGGTGGAAAATTACACATATCATACATAAAATTGACACTGTTTAACAAGACACTATCAAAAATATCACAGTTTTCTTTTATCAGTTTTGTAGGTATATCAGAATCCTGTGAAGCCTTTTGCGGATCTAACCTCTCTATTGCTTTTCGAATTTTCTCTAAGGAAGTATGTTTGAAAGAAAACGTTTCGCCCGTTGAATGAAATTCTTTTATTTTCTTTATGCTAGGGTGGTTTTGGTATTTTGAAATAATTTTAGAAATTTCGTCATGGGCTCCTTCGCAATCCTCTGTAAGAAGCTTTTCATTCAAAGAAATTCCTAGATTAGGCACAATACTTGTAAAATAAACATTAAATTTATTGGCAACATCTCTTTCATTGCGCACAATCTCACCATTTTCCACAAGTGTAAAGTTTTCTTTTATCAGAGCTTTATCCGAAAAAAGAGGTTTAATGGTTTTCCAAAATTTTTTAGTGTCTGTTATACTTTTTATATTAATATTATTATAGTAGTCCCGTTTCGTTTTCCTGAGAACATTGACGCACTTATTGCGCTGTTTCTTGTATTCAACCCAGCTTAGATCAGTCTTGCATCTAAGGTATCTATTTTTTAGTCTCGACCTATTCATAATAGCTTTTTTCATTTGTTTGTTCATGAAAGGAGCATTATTACCTCGTACGTATTTGCATTTTCTAGGGGCATGATTGTCCAAAACATTTAAAACCTTTTCAACGGTTTTCTCCATGTCTGTGCCAAGAAAGTCTTTGATATCAAGTTTTCCCATTAACTCCCATCGAAATTTTTCATTACAGTAATTTTTATGGTTTCTGTAATAGACTTTATTCGAACCACATTTGGTAAAATGCGTTTTCATAACCGTTAGGACTAGCTTATGGAAATCTGAAAGGCCCGTTTCTACCGTATGTGTGTCCTGAAAACTCAGTGGACTGTTTGTAACAAATAGGTCAATACATGATGGATTATCTGGATTTTTAAAGCATGTTTTGTCCTTTACAATGTTATGCAAAGCATACAGTTGGTTAAATTCGCCAAAAACAGGGAGAGAGGTTTCGGCATTAAAGTCTCCGAAAAGGAGGATATTATCATAGCTTCCAGAATTTAGGTCCAATTCATCTGCGAGAACCTTAAGATGACTCTCAATCAAAGATCGTTTTGGGTTATACGAACAGCAAAGAAGCCACTTCTTTTTACGTAGGTTTATTTCAACAAGTAGATATTCAGCTGATTCTTGAAATTTGCATTTCAAGAGTTTGCACGGAATATCCTCACGGACATATAAAAGCAGGCCCCCTCCATTCGCGTCTCTGTCTAATCTGAAAGGCTTACTAAAACCTCTCATATGAAACTGATTTTCCGGAAAAGTTTTAGTTTCAGAGATCAAGAGTATGTCTAAATTTTCATTTATTATTGATGAGAGCTGTGCAAATTTGTTTCTTAACGAGTTGATATTGAGTTGACCAATAATAACCCTATTAAGATGTTTAATTCGAAAATTTTGAAGAGTTTTATAAATGTCAGTCTCATCATAAGACAATTATGTAACTCGTGAAAGGCATTTCCAAAAGGGTGAATCCGAATAACTTAAACACACTACTACTAATGACTGGGATACGATTGACGATCCTGACTAGCAACTACAAACTATCAAAATTTATGGTTTCATTTTCTTCTAATGAAGAAGACAACTTGGTTGATGGACCAGAAAATAACGAAAACGTGGAAATTATTATCAAGCAGGTCAATATAATTCTTCACAACAGTGAAGAATGTTTTGTTTTGTCTTGCTTAATTGATCAATAAGCCCTCAGAAATTTGTAGCTAATTAACTACGTAAATCAGTAGAATTTTAGCTCTCTGCGATATTTTTTTATGTTGCTCTTACCGACAGACCAGATGGATGAAAACAATTAAAAGATAGCTGACAAATCCTAATGGCTTCATGCACAAGTTGGGTTGCCCTTTATTCTATAGAAGTTAAAAAGGATCACTGATTCAACTGCTCAAAGCATCTGATATAAAGCAGTTGGATAATTCTGAATTAGGTTCTTACTGTAATAAACAGTAAAGGAGTAAAAGCTCATTTGGCAAAGGAAGTTACTCCCTCCCAAAGTCAATGAGAGATTATCTTTGTATGTACCTTGCTTCGATAATGCCTTACGCACCGGTGCTTTGACAAATATAACTACATCATTTGAAGGCTCTTGTCTATTTCATTATTTTTGTTGTAAATGGAAAGGGTAAGACAAGTTCATAGGTAAATGATTTAGACCACAGCATCAAATGACAATCAGACAATCTTAACTCAGACAAAGACAATTTTAACTCAGTCAAAGTTTGTGCTTATCGAGAAAATTCAAGAAAGGTGCATGGATTAATTAATGAAATATGAACGTAATCTATCACATATTCTATTGTATATCATTGTTCCCGTATATCGCTTGGGTTCTGTGCGCAGTTTGGCTAATAAAGTTGTCTTTCCATATTTTAATGATAAGGCTTTTATATTTTTCCCATTGACAATTCTATCAATTTCATTGATTCGAATTTTGTCTTTTTTGGGCAATTGATGAGCCCTTTAAATTGCTTAATTTACAAATAGATTAAACGTATTGTAAGCACCAAACATTCGAATAACAATACCATTCGCAAATTTTAAATACCTTCTGCAATCAAAGAACTGGATCCGAGATTTCAACAAAAACATATATCAAATGTTTTTTCACTCTCATCATTCCTAGTATGATTTTTGGAGGAACTTTCTGCTGAAAAATGTTCGTTAATGACTTTAGTTTGGTCAACATTTATTTCTTCAGAGTCCTCTTCTCTCAGCAAAGCATTTTGTACCTCTTTTTTTCATTTCTCTTGTAGGAAATAATTCTCTTTGCAGTGTTTTCTGAATGACAAATTAAGTTTGCTATATCTTTTTGTAGATCTTGACGAGTTTTACTGTGTCTTTGTGGATAAACAAGGATGAGTACGAAAAATACGCAAAATGAAATTGTTATGCATTTAGAATTTTAACCTAGTCTTCGTGAGGTTGAATTCATTCTTAATTTGTTACTTCACCCTTCATTTATCATCTTTTCGATTATTGGTAATATTGTAATCTTCAATACAAATTGAGTTGACTTGAGAATGCATAATATCAACAAGCAGTACCAGACAGAAACTCTTCCTGGAAATCTCGAAGTTGTGAGGAAATAGGGAAATTCGCGTGAATGGGAAAAGATGTCTTATAACTAACAGGTCCTATAACTAACATTGAGGAAAGCAAACGCTTTTACTTGCAGTAACCTCGCTGTTGGAGGAGACGTCTCAAATGTTCCTCTACCAACACCCTGAAAACGTAAGGGTTGTTGTAGGTTCGTCTGAACACTCTACTTCCAATCTAGAGAAGGAACAATTGGTTAGTTTTGGAAAATTCGAGGTAAACAGTTCCCGAAATTGAAATTTTCAAAATTATAATTTTCCTAAAACCGTTCAAAATAATGACCAAACAAATATTTTTTTGTGTTTGCTTATCTACGAAGTATTAGGCTTCATTTCCCACACGTACATTGGGTTAGTGTTACCTTTCAATTGGTAAAACAGGCATTGTAGTGATAAAATAGTATGTTCCCGAAATTGAAAATTTTGCAAAATTGGACGTAAATAGTTCCCGATATTAAAATTGTGAAAATTTCAATTTCTCTAAAATCGCACAAAATAATGACAAAACGAACATTATTTTTGTTTTTGTTTATTATCAGGTATTAGACATTATTTGCAATCTGTAAATTGGGTTAGTGTTAGCTTTAAATTGGGAAACAGGCATTTTAGCGATAAAACCGCATGTTCCCGAAATTGAAAATTTTACGTTTTGTGTAAAAATGGGGTTTCAGGCTATGGCCAATGAGTCACACTGTTCAGTCTTGTTGGAAAAAAGTCACTAGCATCAGTTTCTTTACAATCAATACAAAATATGCTAAGAAAAACCTGGAAATTTGAGCCTTTTTGGATTTTTTCAATCGGCACATCTTGGTGCTGTTGACACAACAACCCCATATTCAACGCATATATTAGCACAGTACTTGTAATGGCAAAAAAAGTCGCTTATTTAGCATCAAAAACCTGAAATACTAGGTGGAATCAGGTGGAATGCGTGTGTTATTATGAGGAACCCAAGCCGAAGATATCACAATAGAAAGGAGTGACCACGCCCTTTTCCTTTAAATTTTGAATAGCAGTGTTCCCGAAATTGAAATCTCTATACCTTGGTCCAAAAACGATGTCTATTAGTAGAATATTGGGGAATTTGGAATATCCTATAGATGGACTATCTGCAAGGAATGTCATGATATCATTTTGATTGGTTTTAGGCTTGCCAGTCAGAAGTGAGATGAAATTTTTTAATGTTCCCTAAGTTTCAGTATCGGGAACAAACCCCTTATTCATGAATCTACAAATAAATAAATAAATAAATAAATAAATAAATAAGTACATGCATGATTGTCATCACATTCAGGGATGGTTACAGGGTTATCATCTTCTGGTTGTTTTGCAAGCATTTCCTCTTTGTAACAGTCTGTAAGTTTGGCAACGTGTGTTTCTTTTGACAAATACATCTTCATCACCATAATCAGAAAGACTGTCATCTTCATCAAACATACTCGTTTTAACTTTTTTCAATGATCGTACATATATAGGCCCTTGTCCATAAATGTGTTTAAGCATTTTATAGTCCCAAGTTTTAATATTTGGCTCAACAAGATAATCATCAACTGGCCTGACAAAGACAAAATTAGGAAAAAGCACAACAGGAAATCGTGGAATTGCCTCCATTATTGCATTCCTTATTTCATCTTCATCCATATCACTGGTGAAGCAGACTCCAGATGCTACAAGCTCGTTGATGTAATATTTCTGACGCTCTTTTCTTCGTGGAACTCTTTTTTTGGCAAAAATTTTGCAACTTTGGAGAAATACATACTCGCATTTTGAGAATCTTGTTAGTTTTCTTTTTAAGATTTCTTCCCTTGTACTTTCCTTTTCGTGAGTTATTCCATATTTTTCCTGTGGAAATTGATGGGTTAGAAGATACTATCTTCTTCGTTGTTGATGAGAATGTCTTCGATGATAAGGTTGCTGCTGAAGAGGAAGGTTCCACCGAATGGAAATTTTTTAAGCTAGGGTATAGATTTTTTAACGTAGAATTCACATCAGTATTTTCAGTTACTTTTTGTGATGATGACGCTTCTGTTACTCCTTTTGCAGCGTTGACTAGTTCAGTTAAAGATTTAACAAGACATGATGATTTAGACTGAACCTTGTGCTCGTGCTTATTCGCCGTATTTAAAAAAATTGTATCAACACACACGTACGTAGACTCGGTTATCTGGATAAGTGAGGTAGCCTGGTCCATTACGTCATCTGACAGCCCATTGAAAGTCTTATGAAAATGTTTAAGGTCTTAAGGAAATGTTGAAAGTTTTATTAGAGTCTTCGTCATAGAATACGATTATCAAAAGGAAAGTGCTATTTATCTGTGTTTTAATTCAATTTTTATTGAAATAGGTGAAATTTCAAATCAAAGATCATTTGATTTTCATATATGATATTTAACAAGTCATGGTGAATCAGAGTTAAAATATTGGCCATGAAATCAACTTTAAATCTCAAAGTTCATTTGTATTTGGTAACAACAATCAGAACAGACAGTAGAAGATTATATTTTTAACAATGCTTGAGGGAGTTTTGCAACCACTTTTTTCAATAACTCGAACCCACCAAACACATGACGTCATTATGACGTCTTAATAACGTCTTAATTTGGTCATGAAGTCATATGACATCCTTATGACTTTTTCATGACGTCATTGGAAGTCATTCAATATGACGTCAGCAAGGCGGCGAAATGATGACTTACGTATGACCTGAAGGTCATGGTTATGACGACTTCGTAACCTCACTTCATGGTTCTTCCGAACTACGGAGTTAAATTTCGCAAGTTTCGCGAATTTTTGAATTAATAGCGAAATTAAATTCCCGCGAAAATTAATCCCCTTAAGGTACCATTGTTTCGTGTAGTTGAGCAATTTAGGCAATCATTTTATTAGGCAATTATTTTACTCTTGAAAGATTTTCTAAGAATGTTTCAGTACTTTCAGAATAATGAAAAGTTTTTCATGAGGAACAATCACGAGGAAATGTTAAAGGAGAAAAATACAGGGGAAAGCATGTTTTTGTTTTGGGGCTGTTACTAAAAAAATATACACAAAATCATTAAAAAAAGACACATCGTGTATTATAGCAAGGTTTCATTTATTAGAACTTCAAAAATAAACAGTAAATTAAAAAATAATAAATAGTGAATATATGAATAGTAAAACGTTACAAATTGAATACAAAAAATATCAAAATAGAGAATGATAAAATAATACAATTTAATTACAATGGACTACGTTGCACATTACACTGAAATATATTGGAGGATTTAGAGGAAAACTAAAGATAAATAGTGAAATCATGGATATTGTGTATGTATGTGGCAAAAACATCAGAAGGCTTTGAGGAACATGAAAAACATTTTCTTCTACCATAAAAAGATAACTTTTTCTTTTTTCAAGTGCAGTAAAAACCCATAGAATTGAAAACACAGGCTTAAGGTCAAAATACACGATTTGATTTTACATATATGATTTTACATTATATAAAAAATCATATATGACTTTTACAGATCGTGTATTTTAAAAAATCATACGACTTTTGCTCTTATGACTTAACATATATGACTTTTAAAAAGTAGGATGGTCTTCTACTTTTTAAAAAATCATTTATGACTTTTTACAGCTGTAAACAAATTTCAACCAATCAGAGTGCGTCTAGAGGTTTGAATGAACTTTTTGAGATTTCCCTAGAGTATATTAGTATCAAATAAAAACTTTTTACGTGTATTTTACTGTTACATATGATCTTTTTCCATCCATCAAATGAGTATGTAAAATCATATACGTAAAATCAGATCATGTATTTTACTATTACATATATGACTTTTTCCATCCGTCAAACGAGTATGTAAAATCATATACCGTCTTCGTGTCTAATTACGGACAGCCTTTGTAATTACGGACATCAAAATGTAAACAAACATTCTTGTCACGAAAATAGACATGCGTTCTTGCCAAGTTCACCACGTATAACTGAATAAAATGTTTTATGAAACAGAGCAATCCAATAGAGAGCAATTAGCACTTGAAGAATAATAGACCGTGAAAATCATAATGGCCTATATTTCAATACTCAGTAAAAAGTGTCCTCTCCCACTGTGATTGACGTACAAAAACTTTATTTATTTGACGTGTTTTATGATAATTAACTTTCTAAAAGCATGATCTAAAAACATTTTCATTCCTCAATTCATTTTTAAACATAAATTTTCGACCTGTCGATATTTCATGAGCTCATAGAAATACGCATGATTCTCAAGAGGGCGCAGTCTATTTTAAATCTTTAAAGTTTAGAAAAATAAATTCTAAATTGCATATTGGTAATTTTCTCTAGCGTTCAAATAAATTTAATTATCTCTCTCTGAAGTTTGTTTTATTACAGTTTGGTTGACAGTACGTGATGTGCCGTGTTTTTAATTTACAGACGGTTGGAATTATGTTTTGATCATGTCCGTAATTACCAAGGCTGTCCGTAATTAGACACGAAGACGGTATGTAAAATCAGATCGTGTATTTTGACCTTTAATATAACACTTGAAGACTTCCCCCAATATCATCGTTCTTACCACAAAAACCTGATGGAGAAAAGAAATCTTGAAAGCTTGGGGAAACGACAGTAGTTTTTATGATATATAACATGTATAATAATTGTATAATATATCTATGAGAGTTGCAAAAAATATATGTGTAAGAAACTTCGACTTTCGTTTTTCGAGTGTGCCATCATCCATCACATTTGAAAGACATCACAGTAGACTTCACAGAATTGCTTCGTACTGGGAATAAACCTGAATTCTTGTATATTCTGTGTATTCTTCTGTGTATTCTGTATATTCTGTGTATATATAACAAGATTTTTCAACACTTTTTATTCGCCTTTTTTGACTTTTCCATAATGATGGTTTTCAAGGCGTAAATATTTCTTTTCATGCAACCTCACTCTTTGATGGTCCCTGAAATAAAAAAAGGCAGAGAAGCAGCAAAATTTTTCATAGATATTCAATAACAACAAATGAAAGATATAAATAATCACATTAATAATTCTATGATTTTGATTGAGTATCAAATCAATGAAAAAACTTGTTTTATGTGCAGTAAATATGCGAGTTAGGTCTCATTTCCTATTTTACATGAAAGTAAAAGTAATACAACATCAAAAATACTTGGGTATCATTACAACTAAACGTGGGATTATTAATAAGGAAGGCAAAATATAGATAACATGTTTTTCTTCAAGCATTTTTCCTTTCCTGAAACACTTGGAGCTTGCTTTTTGCCCTATAGCTACTTTCAGTATACATAAGTGAAATTCCTCACACAAAACTCATGCCAAACTCATTAAAAGTCTCGGATTTATCTTGTGTTCGCCGAGTCTTCTTGTGTATTTTATCCGCCGATTTTCTTCTATTCTCCTCCATTTTGCTGAGTTTCTTTACGCGCCTCCTTGTTTAAAATTTTCTTTAAAAATGCATGGCCTATCGTTACCAAATTTCGAAATGTTAGTTCACATGTTATTTATTCCATACAGTATGACCATTATTTTTATTGTCTGCTTTGATACAAGCTTAATTTAAAGTCATTATTTAAAATGACACACTCTAACCAGGGCGTAAATATATTAATTACATGCTTGTTCTTATTGTCATTTTTTCGTCAAAGTTTAATACTAAAAGCTTATTTCTATCTGTTTAAATTTAAAATCTTAATAATCATGAAAAGAGCCTTCAACGTTTTAATTTGTTTCTTAAACACATCACATGATTTTTGTTTACCCCCGTGAAATAACTAACACGGTTCATTCTGGTTCGCGCACGTGGTGAAGACAAACATTGCTTTCTCACTTCTTGAATAGTTTATAAAACATCGTTAGAATGTCAAGATATAGTAGGTGGCGCAGAAGTTTACAAACTGAGAGATTTTTACTGGATTACGAAGGTAGTAGTTCTGAACACGAGGAAGATAATGATAACATTCAAGAAGGCAATAATCATAATTATCTTTTGAGCATCGATGATGAAAGAGAAGAAGAAGAGGAGGATGATATAACGGATGATGAAACGGATGATGATTTTAGATCAGACAGCCCTCGTGATGATTGGTAAAGTTGTTGGAAGGGAACAAAATAGAAGAAGCTGTTGTTTCTTCTAATTGGATTTCTGGTGACCGAGTTTATTGGTCCAATAGTGTCAATGCATCAAGAGATCTGAAGGAGGGGAAGATGCCTGATTATGCCAGTTGGAAATCATACAAGTTAATTAAAGTAAAATTTCAAGATGGTAATTGTTGGCTGGAGTTTTAACTTGTAAATCAGGTGTGTTTTCATAAATAGTTCTTTTTGTTTTTAATATTAAACTGTTTAGAGGACTACGATCTGGTTTGTGATTACCAGTTTTCAAGCTGTGATGAACATTTGTCTGTGAAGAAAACTAAAACTACTTCAACAGGTATAAAAAAAGTTTTTTTAAAGAAAGTTGCCCCATAATTTGTCGTAACTGCATAAGAAATTTGACATTTCAGATATCAAATTACCTACGCCACCACGTTCAAAATCTGGAAGGAATTCAATAGAAAGAAGTTTTATAAGTAGTAAGTTGTTATACTTCAATAGATACTTACACTACATATAATATGTAAGAAATTATACTCTTGAAATAATGAATTTAGGTTGGACTAATTTCAAATTTCATATAAAAATTGGATAAAATGTTTCTATAGTTAATGTTGATAATTTCGAAATACTTTGCTTGGATGCATCATTAGATTTTCCGATTTAAAATGCTAATTGGAATAGTCTGTCTCTAGATTGTTTTTAAAGCTGTTATGAGATTACTTCTATTTTCATTGTCACCTACAATTTCAGACTCTCTGCCATCAACACCCAATGCAAAGACAACAAGTAAAGGATCAAGTCACCAAAGCAGTGGGCATAAAAGTCAGTCCGGTTAACTTCGAACTAAAATATGATCAAATTATTGATAAATACGTAACATTATTTTACTATTTTTTTTTTTTTTTTAGGATCAAGGAGGGAAATAATATCTGATTCGGACAGTTCATGTTCGCCAGTCTCAACTGACTTTTCTTCTCCCAGAAGATCACCAAGAACAAGAAAGCCTTGTCAAGAAACTTCACCTGTACAAAGTTCGAACTCATTCAGCAGAGCGAGTGATGCTTCTAGCTCTTCTTTGTTATCTATTATCCAAAATAGAAAAAGAGCATCCAGCTCACCACCAAAAAGTCAAAAGACAAAGTCTAATGGAAATAAGGACCGATATCCCTTTACTACTGATGGTATGTATAAATTGATATTTATTACTGTTAATATCTGTTCATTGTCTTGTTAATGGAAATCCCATCACTTAACTCTAGAATTCCAACGAAAAGTTCTATATGCATTATCAGAAATCTTGAATGCTGTAAATGAAGGGCTAAGAAAAAATAATCAGAATTCTGCTGACACCTTCATTGAGAAGTGCCATACAATTGACGATTTTATTCAACTGAATGAAACCCTGAAAAATGATAGAGATGCCTATCAAAGCTTGGTAAGCAGAATGTAGTGTTAATTTGCTTCATTATTTTTTGCATTTTTTACTGATTTCTTTTATTGGATAGTTGTTAACCTTAAAGAGGATGATATATATCACTCACCCCACAATTATTTGTTAATAGGATGTTGTTAATATGTTTTATTTTAGCTTTCTAAAGTGTCCAGAATTGGTGGCAAAGATGTGAGAGCAAATGTAAAAAATATCTTGTTATCGTAAGTAAAGTATCTTTCTCGAGAGAGTCAGTATTCAGCTGTATGTTATAACAGCAAGACTCTTGAATTGGCAAAGGAAACAAAAACGATCTAATTAAAGTTTCTGCATCCCAACCAAATCTTCAGGTGTGGGACAAAATATGGGCTGGGTTTTCCCTTAACTGCTGGCTAATAATTTGATTTTTAATTGTTAGTTTAAGAGTAATCAAGACATAATAAAGCAAGCATTTTTTTCTGCACTTTTTTTTCAGGGTAACTAATGATGAAGTACTATCTGAGTATAGTCTTTGTGGGCTAAAGAAGAAAAGAAAATTTGATGGGTTAGCCATTCACGATATTGTCATGGGTAAGTATTTTGCTTTTAAATCTAATTTAAACAGGATTGTGTTTTGAATACTTTTAATTTGGTTGTTGCTTTTTCTTTCTATAGGTGGCGTTTTGGCAACTCAAAAATCTACGGAAGCGTCTGTGAACAAAGCGATTATTGATGTTTTGAAGCACGCGCCTGAAAGACTAAAGAAACGATAAAACGAAAAAACACTTTCCTTAGTTTTCGTGTGTTTAACATGCTATCCATAAATTTTTTCCATACTTAGCTCTCCCGTCGTATGTTCAACATTAAGGTAACTTCATTTGAGTACACCGTCCAAGGACCTTCAAAACGTTAATACGTACAAGGAGTGTAATGGAGAATTTATGGATATAGTCTTTTCTATCTCTTGTATTTATGAACATGGTTATATCACTAATCATTTTTTAACACTTTCTTAATTGTTAATATTTTGTATTTTAATTTATAAAGCACATATTTTAAGAGATGATATTTATTTGAAAGATATTTCTGATGAAAAAATCTGTTATCTTTGCTTCCATAACTATAAATTCGCTTCTTTTCATTTTGTTTAAGTATCTCTCATCTCAGTAAAAACGTCACGGTGGGGTCATAAATGCGTCATAAGACGTCTTAGTGACGTCGTTATGACGTCATAGCTGAGTCATTCTCACAAAACTATGTTATGAATAGGTCATTTGATAACGTCTGAGGGACGTCAGCATATGACGTCGGTTTATGTTGCAAAAATAACCTCACGATGACCTTTCAATGACGTCGTATAAAGTCATGGTCGGACTTACTTATGACGTCATAGAGACGTCTTGTGTTGGGTGGGAACCGAAGGGCGCTTTATTTAAATAACTAGTATCCCGGGTAAAAACTTTTTACCGAACTTAACTTCGAAAACATTAGGTCAAATCCACCATTCCCGTGTATGTACCCCGTGACGAAAAAATAAATCATAGAATCGCAACTCAAAAGTGTACCCATGTTGTAGAGCTCGAAAAGCTGATCAAAAAAGTGTATGGGATCGTTTCGCTACGACCAACCGTTAGAGAGATATCGCTGATCAAAGATTTCGATGACGTCATATCCGCAGTACCAAATAAAATTTAGGCCCAAATGATGCGTCACCCCATCACCCGTATCGCTGACCCCAAAAAACGTCAGTTATTCCTATTGGTTCTTGAGATATTTCCCCAAAAACGTCGCGTTCGATTGGGGATGCAATGCAATGATTCCCCCTGATCATAAAAAACTGACGTCAAATGATGCCACGTGCTTTTGGAATGATCGTGAAAAAAGTGTCTCTCGCATCTACGTGGTTTTACGCGCACATAAGAGGACGATGACCGTAAAATAAAACTAAATATATCACTCTCTAAAATAAAAGTGTGACACACAGCGCGGATTATTATAATAAGACTAGTATCCCGGGTAAAAACTTTTTACCGAACTTAACTTCGAAAAGGATGGGTCAAAATCGCCTTTCCTGTGAACAATCCCCGTGATGAAAATTTCAATTTAGGAATTGAAAACCGAAAATGTAACCATGTTGTAGAGCTTGAAAAACTGATCAAAAAAATGTATGGGATCGTTTCGCTACGACCAACCGTTAGAGAGATATCGCTGATCAAAGATTTTAATGACGTCATATCCGCAGTACCAAATAAAATTTAGGCCCAAATGATGCGTCACCCCATCACCCGTATCGCTGACCCCAAAAAACGTCAGTTATCCCTATTGGTTCTTGAGATATTTCCCTAAAAACGTCGCGTTCGATTGGGGATGCAATGCAATGATTCCCCGTGATCATAAAAAACTGACGTCAAATGATGCCACGTGCTTTTGGAATGATCGTGAAAAAAGTGTCTCTCGCATCTACGTGGTTTTACGCGCACATAAGAGGACGATGACCGTAAAAATTAAACAAATATATCACTCTCTAAAATAAAAGTGGGATGCACAATCGCGGATTATTATAATAAGACTAGTAACCCGGGTAAAAATTTTTACCAAGTTTAACTTCGAAAACGATGTGTCAAATACCGCATTCCCCGTGGCGAAAATTTTAATATTACGGATTCGCGACTTAAAAGTGTACCCATGTTGTAGGGCTCGCAAAACTGATCAAAAGAATGTATGGGATCGTTTCGCTATGACCAACCGTTAAAGAGATATCCTCGATCAAAGATTTTGATGACGTCATAGCAGCAGTACCAAAACAAATTTAGGCCCAAATGTTGCGTCACCCCATCACCCGTATCGCGGACCCCAAAAAACGTCAGTTATCCCTATTTGGTCTCGAGATATTTCCCCAAAAACGTCACGTTCGATTTGGGATGCAATGCAATGATTCCCCCGTGATAGCAAAAAATAACTGACGACACGCCATGTGTTTTTTATATTTTGTGTGAAATTATGTGGCGAATCCACATTGTGGCTCTGTGTGGTTTTACGCGCAACTAAAAAGAACTTGACCATAAATTTAAACTAAATATGTCACTCTCTAAAATAAAAGTGGGATGTACACTCGCTATTATATATAAGATATAGCCAGAAATATAATATAACTAGTATCCCGGGTAAAAACTTTTTACCGAACTTAACTTCGAAAACATTAGGTCAAATCCGCCATTCCCGTGTACGTACCCCGTGACGAAAATTTCAATTACGGAATCGGGACTGGAAAATGTGCCCATGTTGTAGAGCTTGAAAAACTGATCAAAAAAGTGTATGGGATCGTTTCGCGACGACCAACCGTTGCAGAGATATCGTCGATCAAAGATTTTGATGACGTCATATCCGCAGTACCGAATAAAGTTTAGACCCAAATGATACGTCACCCCATCGCCCGTATCGCGGACCCTAAATAACGTCAGTTATCCCTATTGGTTCTCGAGATATTTCCCCAAAAGCGTCGCATTCGATTGGGGATGCAATGCAATGATTCCCCCGTGATCATAAAAAAACTGACGTCAAATGATGCCACGTGCTTTTGGAATGATCGTGAAAAAAGTGTCTCTCGCCTCTACGTGGTTTTACGCGCACATAAGAGGGCGATGACCGTAAATTAAAACAAAATATGTCACTCTCTAAAATAAAAACCGGATGCACAATCGCGAATTAGTATAATAAGACTAGTATCCCGGGTAAAAACTTTTTACCGAACTTAACTTTGAAAACATTAGGTCAAATCCACCATTCCCGTGTACGTACCCTGTGACGAAAAAATAAATCATAGAATCGCAACTCAAAAACATCCCAGGGGGCGTCGCTCGCCATGTTCAGTATGCGTTGTGTCGCAGAATTTAACTCAAGTTTCTTTTCAGGCATTAATTTTTTAATTCATTTCTTACATTCAGAAAATTTAAAACAGAAACAAATAGCAACATGGCTCAGAATATGTATTCATACGGAGAAGAGAAGTAAATTTAATGTAAAAATATGCAATATATAACACAGAACCGTTTACTAAGACATACAAAACCAAACATTGAATAACATTACAAAAATGATACCTTCCAACTTTTTCCTTTGTTCAAAAGTTACTTCTGGACTGCAACCATTAATGAATTTTTGAAATGATATAGTTAGTTCTTCCCAAAACCATCAACATCATGATTGAAACCATGAGTTTCATTTCTTTATGCTTTTTTTATTATTGCCTAAAAGAATAATGTTTCAATTGTAATACCGAAAAAAAAAATTTAAGAAAAAAAAAAAAGGAAATTCAAGTACGTATTTATCCTAAAAACAATAACTAAGAAGAAAAATTTACACAAAAGATAAAAAGTCACAAATAAAATCATAAATTCAAAGTTATATACCTAGGCATAGTACGTAAACGATTACCATAACACAAAATATGCATAAACACAATAAAATATAAACTTAAGAAAAATACAGCCAACAACACTTTTTTGTAAGATAGTTTCATTGCACAGTCATTAAGTAAGTAAATCTTAAGTAACTCTCTCGACATTATAACCCATCATGTGCTTCATTTCTATTTTAACAGATCAAAACATTAAAAAAACATATACACAAAAAACCTAATCATGCTATGACGAAATCTAAAGAAAAACAAAACAAAGTAAAAGAAACTTTGAAAATGTATTAACCTTAAAAATAATAATTAGAAACACAAACGTAATGACAGAATTAGTATAGCTGAAAAATTTTTATGAAAACATTCGTGGAGCCATTTTTTATTTCCAGTTCAAAGCTCCTCTCTGCTGGAAAATTCAAAACACAACAGTAAACATCCCTCTTATCCTTTATGTATCCACTAATACTAACTGTGTTTAACTAAATAGATACTATTTTAACTTTACCTTTCAATTACCAATTCACATCATCATGATAGTAAACAATATTGATCATATTCTGTAGCCATTTATCAAACACTTCTAAACTCTTTTACTTTCTGTATTTCATACCTGTAAACAAATTAATAACACTCGATTAACTTTCCAGCATACTTTCCTATTGTAAAGATACACTTTCTCTTTGCTTTCTACTGAAATTCCAATACCATTTTTATACAGTGAAAGTCATAAAAATGCTTTCTTCGTAACTTCACTTCATAACTGTGGAGCCATTTTGAATTAAATAAAATAAGGAACAGCAACTTCGTTACCAAAACAAATCATTAACTGCTCGAGGGACATGCATCTTAATGATTTGATCGTTTTAACTCTGTTTTTACTCTCTTTTAACGCTGTATTTACTAAATCCGTTTGACTCATGTACTTACGCATATTACTTTATATCTTTTCCAAACAATTTCTCTCCGAAAAAAGAAGTATAACCATTTTCTTCACCAATGTAAATAAACAGCATCCTTTCTGCAGCCATTTTTAAACAACTTCAACTTCATCTACACTATTCTACTGCTGCACTCCCATAACTATTTGATAACTATAAAAAGAAATACGTAAACAGCTCGTAAAATAAAAATAGACTTTCTTCATCTCGTTCTTCGTTTCGTTTTCCTCTGAAAAAACCTATATATAAAAAACAACATCTGTTTAAAAACTCACCTAAGCATGTGGTTATACCTGTTCTTTTATTAATCTAAAATAAAATCTAAAATACAATAACAATAAAAGTTTAACAATAAATTGATAACTAAAACGTAAACAAACATTTAAATACATTTAAATACTAACTTGTTCTTCTATTAATCAAAAATAACAGTTTTATAATAATACCTTTTGTTCGTTCGATCTTTCTGCAGCTAATTTTTAAAAACTTCACTGCACTTCTTCTGTATATCTAAATATGATTTTTCATTGTAAACAAACGATAATAAAACGTTTTATAATAATAACAATACCTTCGTGCATACAAACCTGTGTTTCTTCATCAGTTCTTTCGTCGATTTGCTGCCTAAAACAATCAAATTTAAATCAAAATATTCGTATACAAAAAGAAACACGTCTTCTTCGCGAAGTTTCTTGCTCACGAAATGATCGTTGACAAATTTCGAACGATTAACATTGCATTGCTCGCACTCCTCCAAAGACGTTTTTCGGCTGATTTCCACTGCGCAAGCCAAAAATAACAAAACGGAGGAGCATATACTAATCGCGAAAAATCAAAAAAATCACTCTCGCTTTGGCGTGGTTTTACGACGAAAAGGGAAAAAATAAGAAGGTTTTGACCGTGAAAAAAAAGTAAATATATCACTCTCTAAAATAAAAGTGGGATGCACAACGCGAATTAGTATAATAAGATTCATACTCCATCAAAGTTTCCTGCAAATAGACAATTAGGCAATAATTTATTAATTAATTTTTTTCTTACAAGTGCAATTTTCCCATAAGATCTATCAGGCGTTTAGTAAAGACAACCAATGCAAGCTAGTGTTACATTTGTGACCGTCCAGGGGATTTTGATAACAAACGATAAAACGTTATATAGTTACATAACGATATAGTTATGTTATGCATAACGATATATTGTTATATCGTTGTTATAAAGTAAAGTTACTGTAACGATAACGATAACGATATAACGTTACAACACAACGATAAAACGTTATACAGTTATGAAAACAGTTTCTAGCAGTTCTTGCGAAAGTAATCACCATGAAATTTCTTTCAGATTTTTCAGTTTATAACACTTTGATATAAACTAAATGGAAGACTTCTCCATTTCCGAAGTAAACAATTAATTCGTACTCCGGTCAATTTAATATACAAAGGGTTGTTTGTCAGGAATTGCCTCCCTATACAGTTCTAACTCTTTCTCTGGTAGCTGTGATGGTGTGCTTTGAATTTCAGGGAAGGATGTGTTATGTTAGAAAATTCTTTTATTTACAATGCTATACAATGCAAACAAAACAAGATAACTATATAAAACTAAAACGTGATTTCAACCAAAGCATCAGAGAGTTCATATCGAATGTTTACATACATGAACAGTCGGTATGTATTCGAAAGTTTTTGAAAATGTAGATGCAATGCAATGCAAATAAAAGATCTTCCTAATGTTCTTCTCATGGGTAGAATAAAGCCAAATTTAGATATTTAACAAATTTCCCATAAAGAGTATGTGTGCGGCCCTCCAAGATCATAACAAAAATATTAATGCTGTTATAATAAATACATGTTTGATTGATCGTATTCGTATCAAATTTTGTTAAATTGACTTTTTCCCTGTTTTTCTAAACTAATTTGTACCAGCTGCAATAAATTCAGGAGATTATTTTTTCAAAAACGGGATAGTTTTAAAGCACACTGTTCTGGGTGTTTCCTGTCGTGTGTTTTTAAACTTATAACTATAACGATAAAACGTTATAACGTTACTGATTAAAGATTATAACGTTACAAAAACGATATTATCGTTTCAGTGATAACGTTATAACGTTACTTGAGTATCGTATTAACGTTGCAGAAGAACGATAAATATCGTTATTTCTTTTGTTCATTTTAACCATAAAACGTTATGCATATAACGTTTTATCGTTTGTTATCAAAATCCCCTGGACGGTCATATTCATTGAAAGAGAAACATCACCAGTTTGATTAATGCATTTTATTCTCGACAGAGAGTCGGCCATTATCAAGTCAAACAACCATTTTAAAATGTAGTGTAACATACTATATTTATACAATAAATGTATGCTGGCATTGCAACCCTATCAACAATAGAGTGTTTTGAACTAAATCCATTATGGCACACTCAAGTTTCACTATACATAATCGATGTTTTGAAGAAGAAAATAATTTCTCAGCATAACATTTGTTTGGTAGAAAATATGGAAGTGGAATATGTTTTATTCATTGACTTTAAATTTGTTTCAAGTGCCACTTACACATCTCATTTGATTAGAAGAAACACCTGCACCTGCTGTTATATCATAAGGTGAAGACTCGTATTCTTGGCTAAAATATGTCTCATAAATAAATTACCAGGTTACCAGAAACCCACAGCTTGTCGGCAAAATTTCAGATACAAACAATTAAAATAAATTTCCCTTACATGTTTAATATGAATGCTCAAACATTAAACATTCTGTTTGGATCCCCTATTCATATTGACTCTATTTTATTTTATTTTATTTTTCGATACCAAAGATTGTTGAAAAATTTCTTGCTGTCCCCAAAATGTGCGGAGTGCTTCTATACATTTATCAAAGCCACACAGTCTAGAAATCAGTGAAAACATAGTTATCATCGAGTGATATAACTCACGTTTACACCTTTATGTTTTGTATAACCTACATATAGCAAGGAAGCAAGCTTGACCGCATAGTATCTGGCGTTTTGGATGAGCTGATAGCAACGAAATTGTGAAGAGTGACATGTTTCTTATACTGATCAATACTTTATAAGGACATGTTCTACAAATATTTCAATTTATGTTATGGTAATAACAACATGACAACCGTAACCGTAATTGGCTATATTGAAATTAGTTTGGCCAAAGAAATGGCTCTTTACAATCAAATCAATTTAAAGATAACCTTTAAATTATTCAAAGGCTTGTTATAAAAAGAAAGGAATTGTGTATCTGCAAACATATTCGGATTCAACTATAAAGGAAGATTTAATGATCAGATCTTAATGTATTATTGCCATAATTACTAGATGATTATTATCACCTGCCAATGAAAACTCAAAAATAAATGTTCAAAACTGCACAGTCAGTTGTGATCTCTGCTTAAAATAACATACTAAAATCTAGTATGTTTCAACTTCAATCCGTTTTTGTTTTGATTTGGATGGTGAACGCAGACTTTTACAGAATGGATAAGGAGAATATAAAAGGATCTGTAATACAAAAATTGAAAGCTTCAAACACACAATGTGTACTGAGGTGTAGATTAAACACAGAGTGCCAAACATCAATGATTGGAGATAATGAGATGTGTTATCTGTTGAGGAATGATGATATTGAAGAAAATGAAGTAAAGGTAATGACTGCCTTTTCTGAATTTGGAGCAGTGACAAGAAGAAATGGCCAGATCAGTGACCATACAACACTGACTAAGGAACATCAAGCCGAAAAAGGTAGAGCTTGTATGACAAATTGTTTCTCATTCTTTAAAGTCAAGAATGCATAGTTTTATTTTGTTTGTTGTCATCTTTTAGATAAGGAACTGGTGATATCTATACTAAATCAAACAACACATGTACCTTACGTTACTTCAGCAACTAATTTGTATGGTTCCTTTACGATTAGTTTCTGGTTTAAAATCAAATCACTAGTAAATGATAGAGCACCAATAATCTTTACATTATCATACACACCAAATGACAGAACAGATTGTACCGACATCCAAATGCGATTAGTCAAGAATACTCAAACTCTTGCAGCAAATGTAGACGGCAAATATAGAAAATCTGTAAGTTTTTGTTTACTGGTAGCTTTCTGGTAGAGTGCTCGCTTCCTGTTCGTGACATCACGGATTCAATCCCCGAACGAGTCATGTCAGCGATTGTAACAGTGTGAATCGCTCCTCTCTGTTTGGCACTCAGCAAGATAGTAGGAATGATTTCTAGGGCGGTTGCCTAATTGAGCGGTTTTTGTCATTCCGTAGCCGAAATGGGAATTTATTCTGCAAAAAAATTTTGTACCAAACCATCCTCAGTTTCATCATTGCATTAAAATATATCCCTCTAATATTGTTGTATTAAAATATTAGGAGCAGTCTGAAGTTATGTTTTAAATCAAAACTTATTACACTTCTAAGAAAGTAGCATATTGGCATGTTTTTAGGATCAACGGATTCCATTGAATGTGTGGACTCAAATCATCTTCATTCGCGATGTGTTAAATGACCAGATCCTGTATTACGTAAACCAAACGAATAAGCAAGAAATCGTCTCCAGTACGTCTTTGATTCAGTATAATATTACTGGACTAAAGATAACACTTGGAAATGGACTACATGCTGTGAACTCGTCCTTCTGTGCTGTTGAATATGCTCGTACGGGCTTCATTGGAGATTTCAAACAATTCTTTACATGGAATAAAGCCTTATCAAAAGAAGATGTAGCAAAGGCTGTAGATGGTGAAACCCACTTGGAACCCCTATTCACTTTAAATGACTTTGCAAGCACTGTTATGGAGCCACTGGTCAAAATGTTCAATGATACAGTGATATCTTAAGTCAGTAATTTAAAACGTAAATAACTTTTTTATCCAAGGCATGGACTCAACAATAGAAATCGTCGAAGTTATGTGTGAATAGTCTAATTTTATGTGATGTGCTTACCTTATAAAAAGTCAACAAATTATAAAACACCAATAAATGAAGAGAGTCCGTTTGACCCAACCTTTCCAATGTGTGCAAAGCGAACGTAGCATATTAACTTTTGGACAAATTGAAGTGGCACAGAAAAAACAATATCATGGTCGACCAAGGCTAATCCAAACTATTTTTTTTCCACATTTTTATGAAAGAGTTAAAGAATATCAATTTTTTCCAATCCTTTTGATTTGTTGCTGAATACAATGAAGGTTGGCTAAAATGTCACACTATTGATAGAAACTTGAAAACTATTGCCTATCTGTTTTGAGACGTATACTTCTTTTATTTCTTTGTGGTTCCATTGCTTACCCATTTTATCTTTCTGATGTGGTTACTTTGGTGGATATACTTTTTTACTAATTGAAACTTTATGCTATATTTTTAACAATCGTTAACTAATATTTTGTATACAGTGACTGTGAATTTGAGAATTTTACAATTATTATGAGACGAAGAGCCATTGTAATATATGGATATGCCCGAAATAAACCATTATTATTATTATTATTATTATTATTATTATCTTTTTCTTGAAGTGTAGATATAGAACCTTAGAAACCGATTTTTATCAGAACAAAATAGTAGGTGAGTAGTGACGGTTAATATTTTAAAAACACGGTTCCTAAGGCTCTATCTGCACTTCATGTTATAATGACCCGACTTAGCCCACCGACCCATTTTACCACATTTGCCCTACCATACTTATCAACATTATTTTTTTTCTATTTCCATTTAAACAAACGACAATGTTAGCAATTTATAACATGGTTAATACCATATGCAATCATTATGAAACTCAACATATTGCTTTGCAAACAAAAATAGCCTTTCTCAATGATATCAATGTAAAAGATACTTTTAAATTATTCAACTGCTTGTTATCAGCATATTATTGAAAACATATTTTAAAAAAAGGAAATGTATATCTGAAAAGACATCTCGTAGCACTCGGATTCAACTATAAAGAAAAATTTAATGACCGTATCTTCATCTACTGTTATTGTAATTACTGCATAAGTGTTTGCACCTGCAATTGTAACAGCTCCAAAATATCAAAAATAAATATTGAAGCGCTTTGAACTTTTGATCTTTAATTAAAATAACATACTCAAATCTAGTATTTTTCTGCTTCAATCCGTTTTTGCTTTGATTTGGATGGTGAACGCAGACTTTTACAGAATGGATAAAGAGAATACAAAAGGATCTGTAATACAAAAATTGAAAGCTTCAAACACACAATGTGTACTCAAGTGTAGCTACTTTTTCGAAAATTGATGAAGGTGAACCACTTATAACACAATGATTCCCAATCTTTGAAGCCTGAATACATCACCTGCTTTTCTATTGTTGTTGTCTTTTTAGATAAGGAATTGTTGATGTCTATAATAAAGCAGACACCATCTGTGACTTACACTACTAGAAATCTTGATTTATATTGTCATTTACAATTACCTTCTGGTTTCAAACTAAAGTACCGATAAAGGATACGGCACAATTAATCTTTACTCTGACATTCTTACCATACGGCGAAAACGGTTGTAATATCATGCAGTTCCGATTACTGAGAAACACGGAAACTCTTGGAACGATTTTGGATGGAAAATATATGAAATCTTTAAGTATTCCCGTATCATCTATACTACAGTTTAATGCATTACAAAGTCAAAAAGTTACCTACTGAATCAATAAAGAATAAACCAAACATGCGAAACTTTGGCTCAGATTTGGCCAACGATAATCGGGAGAAACACAATTCATTACAGTCTGAAAAGCATTCTGAGCCTACATTTTGAATTATAAGGATCAAGATTTGGTACGGATTACTGTTAAAGTTGTTGTACAATGGAATGCTTTTAGAATCAGCGGATTCCAATAAACGTGTGGACACAAATCATCCTCATTCGAGATGTGCTGAATAGTAAGATTCTGTATTACGTCAACCAACCGAATAAGCGTTATTCAATATAATATCACTGGTATAAAGTTAATACATGGGAATGGACTAACGGCTACTAACTCATCCGGTTGTGCCATAGCATATGCTGGTACATGCCTGATTAGAGATTACAAACAATTCTTCATGTGGAACAAAGCCTTATCGAAAGAAGATGTCTTAAAGATTTTAAATAGTGAAATGCAGCTGCATCCCCTATGCACATTAAACGACTTTGTTAGCACTGTCACTGAGCCGTTTGTTAAATTGTTCAATGAGACAGTGATATCTTAAGTCAGAGCACCAAGACGACGTTGATTTATCTAACCTGAGACACTCTACCAGTAAGAATCATAAACATTATATGCATTTGGTTGTGAAATCTGATGTAAACAACTGATACTAAAAGCTTGTAAACGTCAAAGAACAGAGTCAATCCAATTGAACCAACTTCCCCAAAAGAGTTGATTTAAGCGTCGTTCAGAGACAACGAAATGTTATTTTAGGCCGAACGGCAAGCGTAGCGAGAAATACTCGCGTAGCACTCGTAGCGGGTTAAACCGGTATGTAACAGTTGGAGGCTTCGATGCGCTTGATTTTTCCTGGTATTGACAGGTCAAAACTTGCTAAACCATGCTCATATTAATAGTCTTTGTAGGGAGAAAAGTACTTGCTTTATTTGTTCATCATTTCAAAAATTCTTCAAACCCTTTTATATTAATATTATTTCTTGGTAGCTCAACTTTTGTCACCGAATTCAGCAGTTCAACATAAGAGTAACCATTAAGACATCTTTCAAAGGCTTACAAAATTTAAGCACTTCACATCAAAAACAACAATAAAGAAATTGAAACTTTCAAGCGAAACGCAATGGCAAATTGCTACCGCTGTCAAAGAATGAAATATGTTAATTGAAAACAAGATTCGCAAAAACGCGACTATATATTTCCCCAAAGTTGCAAACACTTTATTAATTATTGTGTGTACATTGATAACCATGAGAAAAATGTGTCATTAAATAGTTACAGTATAACTACCATCGACCTGATACTCAGATTGAATTTAATACCACCAAAAACTTACTTTGAACTTATTATGAAATGAAGTTGTTCACGGTCAAACGATAAGGTTTCTTTTAAAATATTTTGCTGTGGAGTTAAAAAGTGACCGAGAAGTTACTATGGACACGTAGCTAAAAATGATAAGACCTAAATGCGACTAATACTAAAGCTTAGTTTTCATATGACTGTATTTTGCAGTAAACTGCAAAATGCCGACAACGTTTTTCAAATTGCATGCGCAGTTAAACCAAATTTCCGCTGTCTTGGCATAATTTTATAAAAAATATTTCTCTTGAGTTTTGACGTAAAAGTTGAATTCATAATACCTTTGCAGTCAACTTTTTTTGCAGTCGATTAATTCTATTCAAATAAATCATACAAAAAATATTCCTTGTCAAAAAGCATTAAATCTTTTATCAAAATATTATCCTTTCTGACTTCTTTCTTTGAACAGTTTTTGTACCCACATTTTCTTCTTATATTTTCTTTTGCGGCTTTGTTGATATTTTCGATAAGAATAAAATAAAATTAATCGTAATTGTTGAAGTAATAGTAGTCTTATATTAAAAGCAGCCATAAAAACAATACAGAATATCATATCATTCTGCGTTCCTTTACTCTTTGAACAACTGCAAAATGCAGTCACATGGAAATCAAATTGCAGTCGACTGAAAAATACTTAACAGCATTTTGCAGTCGACTGCAGAATACAGTCGTATGGAAACTAAGCTTAAGTTACTTAAACAACTGCATATCAACAAACCTATCAATGTGTAAGAAAATTTCATCATTAATCTTTATTGTTGCAGAAGCTTGACAAGTTTCCTATTGTAACTCAAATAAAATTATCTTACAACATCATACAATCAAATTTGATACAGGTTTTCTGTACAAAAGAAGAAAAGGAAATTGTTAAACCTAATTTTGATACCACAGTATACTTTCGGGTAGACATATAAGCAAATAACTATCAAAAGTAATCAAAATCTCTACTAACAAATATTACGTGTAACATTTCAAATTAGGACAGAATAGTTATTTTCAAAAAAAAAAGATGGGCTTGAAGTGACAATTTATAAAACCAAATTCAAGTATTCACAATAAACATCTCTGTTCAAAAAAATTTGTTCACACTCTATTCTGTGGTAAAAATGACCTTCATATATAAATCCCAAATGGAAAAAAAAACAAACTTTTGCAGTGAAAATACATATCCATAACCAAATCACTACATAGCTGAAAGTAGAAGTTCGTGTTCCGGCTTGATTTAATTTACAGACTGTCATTTGTATTGTGTTTTGAATTACGTTTGTTGTTCATACAGGAAAATTGACAGTATATTAAATTTTGCAAAATAAAGTATGATATACAGTATCAAAACAGTATACGTGATCATGGAATTCATCCATAGTAAACTATGTTTCTGTTGTTGGATTAAATGACTATTCAGGGAAGCACACTCGACCAGATTCTTTCAAGTTATTATGTGTCTCAATCCTGTGTTTTAAAATATTATACGTAAATGGTTTTCTGAACTTCTTATTGCATATACGACATCATGTTTTTACTTGCTGTTTTTGTATGTACTTTTTGAATTAACAAACTGGTTGAACTGGTTGTTCTCCACATTAAAAGGTTCCTTCATGGCTGGTACATTCATCATCGTGCTTTCAGTTCAGTTGGGCTACATTATATCAGGGTATAAAAGAAAAATAAATCTTCAGCCTGGCTATTGATAATGAATTTTCACCTTTGCACTGAAACCACAGCTTCAATGGTTTGCTGTTCGAAGCAAATTAATTACCAATCATCATAACATTGTTATCAACAAAAACAAAACATCATTATTATTGATACATCAATTTTTTCTGGTTTTTACACGTTCATTCAAAAGTTTTTACAAAGCTTTTTAAGACAACACTGAACTAAAACGATTCATTTCCATCATTTAACGTTTCATCTGTTGAATCATTTTAAGAGCTAGCAGAAAAAAAAGAAAAAATCTTCCACTGCTCATCTGCACTGACTGAAAAAAATGGCGTGCTGTAGACTAGCCTCTATTCTTATCTACTTTGGCTAGGCGAAAATTCAATACCGAACCGCGGCTATAAAAGTGAACGGAGAAGAAGGAGAAGAAGAAGGAGAAGGAAAATGCCGATTTTAACATATATTTCGTCCTACGGGGAAATATATAAAAATGTTGTATCTAAAAATCCTGAAACTTTCTTTGTAGCTTTATTGTTTAAAAGAGTTATGGACATTCTCCTACGACGACTGTCTTAACGGTCATACTCCGTGCGTTGTCCCTGTAGTATAATAACTATTGGACCATTTTTCTTCTCACAAATGGTGCATTGTCTGGTAGATACTGTTTATACTGTTTATATTGTTAACATTTTTTTATTTATTTATTTTAATTTCTAGGGTGAAGAACCATATTTGTATTTTATGGAACCCGAATAAATGTTTTAATAATAATAATAACAATAATAATGATACACTTTCCGGAAACTTCACTACAAAAACACTTCATGTCTGCCCATTGTGAGGCATCTTGAAGTGCGAATAATTCACATATTGCACGCACATTATAATCGAATTGGCATCAAAACTTCTGGGTACTCACTCAATGACTGTCGCCTTAAATACTTCTGAAGAACATAGCCGGTGTTCTTGTTCAATTCATATACTAATTTCGTGCATATCTTTTAAGCGGTATAATAAAGACAATATTATGGCTGATTAGCTAAACTAAATGAAACTAGCAATTCCTTTGTAAGTTGAAGGTCTTTGTTGTTGCACCGTCAAATGTAGTAACTCCGTCAAATGTAGTAACCCTACGACAAATGTAGTAAATACCTTTAAGTTTGGAATGAGCCATAATTAGGCCAAACACGTGAAAGTCTTCACCAGGTAACTTTTCAAGGGCTATCAGGTGGTTGCATAATAAAAACCAAAATCGCGCATGTGTTTGTTTGAAGGTATCCTGAATTTAATTGACGTCACACATACAAGGGTTTACCTCCTTCTCACAAACTAAGAGTCGATTAGAAATGAAATATTTAAGTAAAAAGTGACAATATGCTAACTGCGTGCTTCACTAAAGTTTATAACTCCCTATGTTCCACTTAAATCAATGAGTTCAGGATACCTTTAACAATAACAGAACAAGTACTTATTCAAAGGAGTTATAAGATATTACTCTATTGAAATTCGACTTTTAAATAAATCATGTACACAAAAATTAAGAGGTCAAAATATAATTTCGCAGGTTCCATTATTCCATCAAGATAGCAAGTAAGAGAAGTTCGCAACAGACGCTTACAGCAGATTAGAGAAATTGAACAGCATCAGCGTGATTCCGTAGATTCCATACTTGATGATAGCCCGAAAAGAACCATCTTGCAAAACCGAGAGAAAGGTACATCGAGCTGGCTGATTGTGCTGCCGTTAAAAGATCACGGATTTACAATGAACAAAGCTGAATTTCGTGATGCCCTTGCTCTTAGATTCGGCAATAATATACGCAACCTTCCCTTGAAATGTGCCTGTGGTGACGCTTTTGACGTAAATCATGCAATGAACTGCAAAAAAGGCGGTTTGTTTCAATCCGACACAACAATATCTGTGATTTCGAGGCCAATTTGTTGAAGAAGGTCTACTCTGATGTAGAAACCGAGCCCAAACTGCAGTCCATAAATGATGACGAAGCTAGATTAGATATACGTGCCAGGGGTTTCTGGCGACCAGGACAATCCGTTTATTTCGACGTACGAGTGACGAATCCAAATTCTAAATTTCAAATTGACACACCCATTGAGAAAGTTTTCAACAAACATGAACAAGAGAAAAGACGAAAATATAATGATCGAATGTTGAACAATGAGCATGGCTCATTCACTCCTCTTGTGTACTCAATTACTGGAGGAACGAGTCGCGAGGCATCAGTGTTCCATAAACATCTTGCTGAGAAGATTGCCACGAAGACCGGTCAAAGATATGAGCATATTATAAGCTGGATACGCGGTAAGCTATCCTTCATTATAATACATTCAGCTTTGCTCTGCCTTCGGGGCATTCGGACTGTTGGCATGAATGTGGACTGTGTTGATGATTTTCATTTCGCATGTGATGAGGCCAGACTGTAGTATTTTTTCTTCTTAGGAGTTTTTGTACTCGAAATATCCGGGGGTTTGCGGCCGTACCGTCTTTTTTGGCCTAACGGATTTTAATATGCACATGCACGAGGTGCAGTTTTTTGGTTTACTGTATTTGTTCTTCTATTCCAATCGTAGCTTTCTCAGCTTTCTAGCGTTTTCTTGGGCACTACAGATTGTTTTTTAGTCGTAGAAGCAGATTTGATTTGCATTACACAATATAGTGGTCTTTATGTGTATAACTTATTTTAATAGTTCTTTTACAATTGTTCTTTATTTTATCATCTAATTGAATATATCGTATTTGATTGTTTATTTTACTGTCATAGAAACAGATACCAAAGTAGAGTAAGATGGGATAAGATGGGTCGCCGGAGTAAGTCGGGTCATTAAGTCATGAAGTGAAGATAGAGTGTAGATACAGCCTTAGAAACCGATATATTGTTAACATAAAAACCGTCACTCCTCGCCTACCATTTTGTTCCGATACAAATATCGTTTTCTAAGGCTCTATATCTACACTTCAAGTTACAATGACGCGACTTACGCCGCCGACCCATCTTGCCCCATAATACCAAAGTAATACTTAACTTCCAATGTGAAGCTTTCATTCTAACTTCGCAAAGTGTGTGAGAAAAAAATTAAATTTTAACACAATGTATTATTACCATGAAATAAATAGTTCCTTTTTTCTTACAAAATCCTTTGATAGAACTCACAGGACGAGCTATAAAACGTTTTTGTCTCTTGCATGAGATCGTTCTTCATAAAAAAAGAGGTAACTTGATTCTCATTCGTTCAAGGTCAAAATGTTTCTGAAGATGTTATGCCCAATTTGAAATGACAAATTTTGACCATTCCTTTTGAATTCGTAAAAATAACTATGGAACGTGTTTGTATTTAAACAAGAAGCTGCTTGGCTTGACGACTTCAGTACGTAATACAACCATACATAACTAGTCTCAAAAGTACAACATTGTCGAATGATCAAAGCTGCCAAAATGACTATCAAATTTGAAATCAGGACCTTTCAAATGTAATCCATGCAAAGTTTCATGAAAATGGAAGAACATTTGAAATTTGGTGCAAAATTGGTCCGAAGTATCCATTTCGGGTCAAAACTGATAAGACGACTGTCAAATTTGAAATCAGCGCCTTCCAAATGTGTTCCGTGCAAAATTTCACGAAAATTGGAGGAATTGCCCAATTTTAGTCAAACTTGTCAACATTATTGTGAAATTTTCAAGTCAAGTCTAGTCAAGTCAAGTCTAGTTACATACTTATTCCCTTTTAACAGTTTGATAAAATTGTAAGATTGTAACATTTTCGCTGTGTAGTCACTCGGTTCTTGGCGATAAGATCATTCATGATCTTCTACAAGTTTCCCATGTTACTTGAAACAATATGTACAAGGACGATATATATTTCAGTTTATGTAAACATTCTTATATCTATTATATATATGATAAAGACTTTTAATTGAAAAGTTGCGGACTTGTAATGTTTCTTAACTAAAAATATATCAATCAATCAAAATTCCAAATCAGCACTTTTTAATTTGCTTTGTGCTAATTTTTATGAGAATTGGTCAACTGAAAGTCCAAATTTGCCCGAAAATGAGAATTCGGCAACGATGTTATGTAAACGTTGCACGAAAGCGTTCATAACTTAGAATAATAGTACAGTAGAGTCTCCATAACTCGAACAACCAGGGGGAAAAGGAAATCGTTCGAAAGATAGAGACAGTCGAGTTGTAGAGGTTTACAAGTTTTTACGAAATACCCTTATTATGTGCGGACCAGGTGAATAAAAACGGTAAATGCATCATGTATTCTTGCATATAGGGGGGTTTTGGGTTAGTTTAAAGTCAAAGATAATGTACTTTTGTGTTTTTTTTTCATAATCAACTAAGAAAAGAAATCAGTAATCACTTTCTGTTTACAAATAAAATCATGATCTTTATTGATGTTGTGATTCAGATACTTAAGGTGTACGAAAAACGTTCATCTCCCTAATTGTGGCTAGTGTAGTTAGAGCTTTAAAGTTTGGTCGATTCTAATTTCCCAAATCTTTAAACTTTGTTTTTGAACCAAAAAGTGAAAGAAAGTATGGATGTCATGGAAGTCAAACAAGTGAAGAAATTAAAAGACATTATATGTTGCATGGAACTTCCTATCATTAAGCTTATTACGTACGAAATCGAGTCTTTTGTTATGGGTTACCATGTTTATAAAAGTAACTGGACACCCTCTGTTGGAGACGAATTTTATGGGTTTATGGAGCCGACAAATAAGATGGATAAATATGCAGTTGCAGTCAAGAAAAGTGACGGAGAGATCATTGGCTATCTACCGCTAGGAAAGTCTGGACGATTTGCAAAAGTCATATTTTACTTTCTGAAGAATGACAGCGCCAATGTTTGCAAAATAACAATCACTGGAAAGTCATTAAACCTCGGCGATGGTTTAGGAATGAAAGTTCCTTGCAAGCCATGTTTTTGTGTAGGCTTCAACTCCGAAAAAAGACCTTCGAAAAGGCGTTCGAATAGGCGTTCGAAAGGCTCAAGCATTCGAATCATCCGTTCGAATAATGTAAGGCCTGCGCCACACGTAAATGTTTAAACATTTAAACGATAAAGACTCAAAACATGAGTAAAACTTTTCAAATTTTGCTAAATTTTGCATAACGCTGCAGGAAAATTCGAGTTATGGAGACAAAAACCTTCAAGGAACAAGAAAATTCGTTCGAAAGAAGGGAATATTCGAGTTATGGAGATTCGAGTTGTAGAGGTTTTTTTATGAGAGTTTATTAGGAAATTTTCAAGGTGCCAGCGAATTTGTTCGAAAGAAGGAGACATTCGAGTAATAGAGGTTCGAGTTATGGAGACTCTACTGTAATAGTAGTAGTCACAGTAGTAGTAGGAGAAACCACCGGTATTATTAGTACTTTAATCCACCAGGGGTGTCCCAATGTCAAAAAGAAAATAATTCTTTCTATCATACCAATAGCATACCAATAGCATGATCACATCTTGGTAAACAAACACATTTCGTCGGACTTGCAAGATTTCTAATTCCACGTTTCTGCAATAACAGTAAATTGTACATCCAAAATAACCCCAACATTATTTTTATAGAAACGGTCAAATAAAGTCTCTTCCCTGATCCGTTACTGGATCATCTATGATTCGATATTTTCGATCAATGAGCGTTAACTAATGAAAATTATACGAAAATCCAATTATATACAATTATGATATACAATTATACAAAATTATACCAGAAAATTAAAAGCTATAGCTGCTTTTATTTTCAGTAGAAATCTCTTGGAATCAGATTTGATTTTGATCTGATCCGATCTATTTCTGAACCAATCCAAATAAGTGGCAAATAGGCCTTAAGTCAGTACTTTCACATTTGAAACGCCAAAAGCAATTTGCGCAGCTGTGCTCACAAAAAAGCTTTCTTTCTTTTTGTATAAATGAACTAACAACAATAATTTCTCACCACTGGAGTATGGTAACGAGGCTTTTAATGCTAAGTTACACAGTTACAAAGTTACACAGTCTTTCTGAAAGAACATCATTACTTAGAACTCTCATCTTTCTTGCTTTCATATTGTTGTATATATGAGAAGGTTTGGGGACGAAGTTCATTATGTCATTTACATACAGATCTTTTATTGAGTTATGGCAGTGGAATAAAAAAAAAAACAACTAAATTAAAAAGCCAGGTCATACTTGTTAATTAAATCATAAAAGGGTAGGCTTATAATTGGAGAGGGTCTGTGAGTCCATCTTTTATTGATTACTAAATGAAATACGTTTATTTGTTCAGAAACCAACGATGAACAAATATCCAACGAAAAGTGGTTTTCATTTGAAAAAACATCATCGTTTACTTTGCTTTTGCTATGTTGCGGATGCTTGAAATGCTTTTCAAGGTGATGAAATTAATTCCTCTTTTATTACTTTTAACGATATTATCACGTAAGTTATCTTGACATACAGTATATTCCTGTTAAGTGAAATTCTGAATAATTGAGATTCAGGTGCATTAGCAGGTTTTTTGGAATCCCCATCTGTGCCACGCAGCCTAAGTAGAGTCCAAGTAAACGACAATGCAATGCTGTTGTGATATAAAAAATCGTCTCTTCTGCACCAATTTAATATGTCGAAACAAATTTAACGGCCTTTAAAGAATTTCTTAGTCAACACAATATGGTATGCATTACAGACGATGATATTTACTGACATTTTGCTATCAGAAAACTTATTTTTAGATACTGAAGCTAAAGCAACACCCATGGTTGATTTCTTCAACTTGAGTATGTATGATTGAAAGCTCTTATTATTTGCAAGCGTTCACATATACTACACTGGTAAAACTAGTGTTTGATCTGCACTTAACGCCTCTTAATAATAGAAGATTACAGCGAAATGTGTATAAGGCTATAACCTGATAATACTAGCTTTAAGGTTGGAAGTCTCTTATTTTAGTTAGAAATAACCGATATTTTTCTCGTTTAACCCAGATAGAAAGGATATTATTGTATGGAAACTGTTTCGATTGCATCTGTATGTCACTTCACGTTTTCATTAGTTCTTATCAAATATAGATAAGATATATGCCTTTCTTCTTAAATGCAAAGCTTTGTTACGTTTGTGTACATTTCATCAGCAATTTTTGATACATCACCAACAATCTTATTTAGACGGCTATGAAAAATTTGAGCATGTTCCAATGAAAGTTCGACTTCAAGTGCATTATGACTTACATAAAGGACAGAATGCATTTGCTGGAACTCGACCTGGTCAAGCAACAGAAACACACAGCTGTAATAACATTCGAGCAGTACCTAAAGAACTGACATTTATTACAAGGTGTAATTTTGTTCATTTTTTCAAATTGATTCCTTAGATAAACAAGCTCCCATTTCAATTTGCTGGAGTTCGCACTCACTCTGGTAAAATAGTTATAATTAGGATTTAATAAAAAGTCTGAATGAAGCCACGACCCTGGAACAAAAATTTGCGGAATTACGGATGGACAGACGGACGAACAGGAATGCTGATGAAAGATCGGCCGCTACTGATCAATATGAACCATATGGCAACATTTCAAGGCTAACTCGCAATAATGTACAGAAAAAGAATAAAAAAAACAAAGGTGTTCTTAAAAAATACTAATTAATAATAGCGAAATATCCATCTACTGCGTTTTAAACATAAACAAAGAAGTTCCTCCTTTTTGTATTTCATAGGTGTATCACATATTTTAGATTTCCGTGAGTGTGGATAATCTTATTAATTTCGACGGCTTATCCAACTATCTTACAGTACTGGCTAACCTGTAATATCAAGTACAAATATGTTGGCAAGATCCTGAGTGGAATGTAGAATAAGAAAGAAAGCTAAACTGAACTGAAAGTGTGTTAGACATGTAAATATTTGATTTTAGCAGATCATTTTTGACAATAAAAATTAAATACATCACCAACATAAGTGTTAAATTTAAATATGATTTTTATTGGAAGTTATCGGAACTTAGTTTAAGAGCTGTGAACAGAGAAAGAACATCTAAAATGTTTTACGCCTATAGTATGGATGGCATTTATGCATGTGACATCATTTGTGCCAAAAAGGCGACTCAAACTACAGTAATATTGATTAACGACCTCTCGCTTACCGGGCGATTGCTCTAACCACTAAGCTACCGTGGGTTCGAGTCCCAGTCAATCCGATAACTTTGCGCTGTAATTGGAGAGGTACATTGTGTGCGGATGTCACTAATCAATATTTAAATACAGCACATTGGTTCCAGTTAGCAAACTACAACAAGTTTGGCGATACCAAATGTACTCTTCTTGAACGTAATCGAAGTATTCGAAACTTTTACAATTTAGCTATGTCACAGTGTTTACTTTTGTTTTTGTTTGTTTGTTTGTTTGTTTTTTGGGTTTTTTATCTTTCGAGTGAAGACGTGAGTTATTTTTCGGCATTAATCACGATGAAACAAAACAGATCCTGCTCAACTGCTAGGAAAATCTTTGAACAGTTATTGTTTACATTTAAAAAAGTAGTAAAATACAAAAAAGTACTGATATAATATTTTACTAGAATTAGAATATCTGTCACGACTGAAAAAGCTTAGACTTCCATCAAGTCCATCAAGCCACATTCGCATTGTTTAAATGAGAAGGTGTCTTAGCAGACATACAAAACAGTGTTTAGTAAGCATTTTTTCCTACAATACACGTATGCGCCAGCACGGTTCAGCTAGGCTTTTGGTTTAATTCACAGGTGTGCCAAGGCAAACACCGCATATTTTGTAACTATGCAACTCGGTTGAAATTTCTCTCTATGCAGTGTTCCAGACCAATTTGAGAACACAAAATTTAAAACAGTTCTACTTTTCAATGTGCTTTAACCTCCTGATGTAAGTGATGGTCATTAACAGAAAAGTAAGTAGCTACGTAAGTAAGTAACTGGGAGTCTATAGTCCTTGAACAAGTTTAATTGTCCCTTCATCTATCATTTCTATGTAAATGAACCGGCGTAATTCGAACTTTCCATAAATCGAACGTTTTCTTTTTCGGTTCCTTGGTTGTTTGCATTAGAGAGAGTTCGAATTATAGAGTTCACTGTATAAAAGATCCTTCATACTTGAAATATAAAACAAAATAAGAACAGTTTCAGGCTAGGTCAAAGCGAAATTGAAAATTAAGAACATCGAGCTTCAGCTTAAGATTGTAACCATGATGGACGTCTATATAACACAGATCAATATTGGTTCTAAGCGTGTCCATGGCTATTGAATTTTTACAAATTCAGTTTGAAATCTCCTCAGGTAGAATTAAGACTTACGTGTTTCCATTAGTTCACTTGTTGACCAATCAGATACGAGGTGTGAAACATAAACATGGTGTAAACCAAACCATGTAATTCTAAATCCTGTGAAATATATGACACGGATGGCGTAAATTGCTCCAAGAACATTCAAAAGATTTTTTAGTGATTTTATTCTTTCTCTCCTCTTTTTTTCAATATGCAGCTTACCAGTAAGATAATAAACCTTACTTCACAACTTAAATCCATAATCTTCTTTTCCAGATACAATTATTACAGGAAATACACCGAAGCTTATGGTTTACCAGTCGTTTCATCTGCTTCGGTACCGGACAAGGCACTGAAAAGGGCATGTTACATTGTACGATTTTTGTTCGCTGATCGAAAAGATGTTCGTCATACCATGTACAAACATTATGGAAGATTTGGAATCATTGGAATCAATGAAAGTAAGTGAAACTTAGTAGGTAATCGTTAATCTTTTTCTGAAAGTTCGGATAAGGGACTGTTCACAAATGACGTCAACTGTTAGGGGGGGAGGGGGGGGGGGGGGGGGTTATGCCAAAGTTGACGCTAGTTGACGGGGGGGAGGGGGGGAGGTGATACTACATTCTCAAACGATGACGTCAACTGAGGGGGAGGGGGGCAACGCAAAGTTGACGCAGGTTGACAGAGGGGGGAGGGGGGGTCAAAAAGTTTGAAAAATTGGTTGACGTCATTTGTGAACAATCCCTAATAAACATGAAGTTCCGATAATAAACATGAAGTTCCGATAACAAACATGAAGCTTTTAGGCGGCTCATGACATTAACTTAAATCTACTACCTAAAACGCTTCTAGAACAATTTTGTTGATATGTTTACCATCTTTTACAGGCAGTTATAGAGACAAATGATACTTATCTAAATAAAATCGTGAAATCTTGATAATACTGTGGCTTTATTCTTTCCAAATTAATTCAGTTTTGTAATGCGCTTGTATCCGTCTTTAAGAGAAACTTCAGCATATCTTCTCTGATACGTCGTTTTTCCTAGAAACAACACAAATTCCTGAATTCAGCCATCTCCCGGACTGGTGGAATACACGTGCACGCGGCTTAGGAGGGGTGTTAGGAAATCCAATATCTATTGGTGCTGAGGAAAATCTACTTTGCATGCGAAATGACAACTGGCGTGGAGATGACATTTATTTCCATGAAGCTGCCCATGGTGTTGCTGTAAGTCTTGACGTTCATTGAAATTTGAGGTTGATCACGGTGAGGACTAGAGGACTTTCTGATCTGCAAGTCTTTTGTAAGAACTTTTAAATCTTTCATGCAATTACAAAAGAAGCGATTATGAACTTACTTTTATAATATGAAATGATAGGCAACCAATTGTGAATTTGCAAAGTCTAACGTTTACCTATAATACGATCAATATTCATAAACGCACCCAGAATAATGGATTTTAGACAATGAAATGATAAGCAGTCAACACTGGTTTAAAAAAACATCGACATATCCCACAAAACTAACAATGTGAAACATTCACAAAATTGTTTCGTATATGAAATAATGATAAAGAATAGTATTTGACCGATTAGAAATCTTTAGCACCAAACTACTCACGTGGAGATCTTTATTACTTAGAGGGGAGACAGTAAACGCCATTACAACGTACCAAACTGACATTCATTCTTCAACAGGGCCAATAATCTAACACAAATTAACTTATCAAGTAGTATGCAGCGAAATACTCTGTGATTTCTTGTGTTCATCTGCAAAATTTCTTATATTTTGTTGTGAGAAGTGCTTAGTATAAAGAAGGGATCCTATGCATCTTCATGGACAAAGAAAATCATTGTAAAGAGATTATGTTTGCTACACTCTAGGAAGTAGCTCTAAAAGCAGGTGCTATACCCGGCTTCTATGACCGTCTGAAAACGCAATACAACAAAGCAAAGAGGCTGAGACTTTGGAAAAATACCTACTCTATGACAGACCAACGAGAATATTTCGCCGAAGGATTGCAGAGCTTTTTCAATTGTCACATCGAATCTGATCCTCCAAATGGCATTCACAATACAATAAACACTCACGATGAACTAAAAGCTTACGACCGTGGCTTATATGATTTACTTAAGGAAGTGTACCCATGCATGAATACGTATCATACCTGTCGACGTAAGACAAACTCGTTTGTTTATCTTGTTCGTTTTGTTTTGTTTTGGATATGATCACCATATAAAATGATATACGCAAGAACAAGAAAAACTTTTAATAATATAAACCATAAACGACTCAACCCAACCGGCACAATTGTTAAGAAATCTCTGCGAAGAAGTGCATTTCTATAGAAATATACACACAATTTCAATAAAAGTGCTCCCTGACGCGGTGACTTTTTGACGATTTTGCCCACTGGGAAACTTAAGCACCAATATTTCATTAGACAAAATTTATGTATTACATTTTATATTCATTTTAAATATCTTCAAATTAATAGATAAGCAGGACTTTTCCTGCAGGAGCTGTTGAGAAAAATGGGGAATGGGGAATATCGCGAATACTGTAAATTCCCACCGTAGTCACCACTTTGTGTGCATCCGATAGCTAGCGCATTAACTCAACCAATTTAACCTGATGAGTCAACCTAAATCAGTATTTACAAAAAATATTACACGTTGGAGGTTGGAGTAACTGTATTATTCTTTCAATAATTAAAACTACTTTGTTTCAGTGGATGCACCAGACATGAAAATGAACTGTGTTGGCAACACAGGAGGAGGGTCTATCAAAACCAATCGGCCATCACTTCAACCAGTTACAAGTCGTAAACCTCCGACAAGTAAGTAAAAAAACTAATAATGAATAGCATGCTCACACTTACTCAGCTGAATATAAAGTGATGGTGTTGTAGTCAGTACGTTCAGGTATGAACACTGAAATCGGTTTCGGTTTAGTTACTTAACAAAGACGAAGATGAAGCAAAACGATCTCTGACACTTAGGAATTTGTCTTGGGTGACCATATTCTCTCATATCATGAGGGGTAAATCATACACAATGACTGGTATTTTTTTCCCTTGATTTCTATTGTATGTTTAATTTTCAGATTGCAACGACAAGCATCAATCGTGTGCAATCTGGGCACGATATGGGTATTGTTCGCCTAGTTCTTCACATTACAAGTCCATGAAGTATTATTGTCAGAAAACGTGTTCATTCTGCACATAAGAAAATACATTGAAATGACATGCTTCATCGTTTAACCTGCTCTCCTGAAAATTGCAAAAGGCCTTTATGTGTTGACAGTTCTCTACATTTATCTACAATAGCCTTCCAAGTGGGCAAAATCGTCAAAATATCACTGCGACAAAGAGCATTTTTATTGATATTGCGTGTAGATTTTTATAGAAATGCGTTCTGTCGCAGAGATCTTTTAACAAATGTGCCGGCTGGGTTGTTTTCACAAGTACACGGCAGTTGAATCAAATAAAAATAGGATTTTTTTAAAAAAATATTTACTGGAACTTCGTCTTGGAATGCATTTTATGGCGAGACCTGACGGCCGAAATCGCAAGAGAAGTCAGCAACCACGTTATCGTCGAACCAACGCTCACTCCACCAACGGGCGAACAATTGGTGCACAAGTCAGCCATCAAAAGCGATGGATCCAGAACCGATGTGGCAGTAAGAGACTTTTCGGTCAGGGGACAATTAGCATACGTCGACATAAGGGTTTTTAACTCATTAGCTAAAAGTTACCTGAACCAGAGCCTTCAAGCTGCACACAAAAAAAATGAAAACGAGAAGAAGAGAGCCTACAACAAACGAATCCAAACAATTGAGGCTGGTTCCTTTACACCCCTCGTCTTTACGTGCTTCGGAGGAATGAGTCGTGAGTGCGATCGTTTCTTCTCTCACGCGGCAACTCGAATTGCCGAAAAACGAAACGTTGCAAAATCCATCGTGGTCAACTCTCTTCGAGCAAAATTGAACTTTTCACTACTACGCTCATGTTTGTTATGCATAAGGGGAACAAGAACGAATATAAACCCCATTGAACTCTCCGATATAGACTTCGCCGAAATGGCACATAACTTGAACTAATCAATGAATATTCAATATTATCTTTTTCTTGGAAAAATTTTCATTTTAGGTTAAATATACTATACACATTTTATATATAAAAAAAAAAAAAATCTTAAAAAAAAAAAAAAAAAAATTTATGGCTGTTAATGCCAGCCTTGAAATTAAACAACTCGAGAATTGAAAGGATTGAGGAAAATCACTATGGTGATAAAGACTGTAAAACATATATAAAGTATGCTTGTCCAACATGGTTTTAGCATGCTATGTGCAAATATAAATAGAGTATGCTTGCCCAACATGTCGCTAATGTACTGTCAGTGGAGTTTGCACAGCCAGAACAGAAATGACATACCTGGAACCAACAGACCGAATTACCTCTAAATCTACCACAAAGACTCCTAGAACATTATTGTTCTAAAACAAAGCCTACAAAGCACATCCCTATGAATTGTTTATAAAATCGAAATCCCAGAATTGACGAGTTAAGGGAAATGATTCCCCGCATTATTTGTCGGAAATTTTTCTTACAGAATCTATATACGTCAAGGTTTGACTTACATAGTTTTTAATCAAATTTAGACCAAGGGTCAGTAATGTAAAAGTGAGAAAAACGATAAAACTAAACTATTAAAGCAATGTGGTAACATTGTGTAATCTACTAGTAGAGAGTTCAGCGAGAGGGATTAATTTGAGCTCCTCTTTGAAAGAGTCTATTGGGTAATCAGATCATATTCGGGAAAACGTACAGGTTGATCAAGTAGTTGACAAAAGGTGTTGAGGAGTACAGTGTACTAAAATTCCATGTCAGTTGTGTATTTTCATTGGTGCATTAATTCAAGTCTCCCCCTTTAAACTTTCGACTTTCACCTGTATATGTGAGCCTTTCTGAACACGAGCTTTTTTGTTTTTTTTGCCAATCGTCTGTTAAAATTGAAATAAAATTTCAAGATTGTTAAATAAATTTAAAAAAAAATTGGGTGACGTCTATTAGGCACCAAAGAGTAGCCCCAGGTATATCCAAGATTTTCGGCGATTTCTCTTACAGTTATTTGTGGCTTGTGTTATGTTTTACATACAATGTCTGTTCTTTTTATCTCAACACATTTTATTGTTGAGATTCTTGGTTCACCACCACATCAAATCTTGACAATTCACCCTCACGCAACATGCAATTTCCTCTGTCAAATTATGCCCAAATAACTTGAGTATTTCATCTTTAAATCCACTGCTTTCTTCGGATTGTTATACTTGTCACAAGTCTTTATTTTATTTCATATCTGAAGGTTTCATAGTAATATCGTAACATCGTAAATATCGTAAATATCGTAAATATCTTTTCCTTCGTCTATTTGTTTTTGAATTATTCATCATGATTCAAATTTTTATTCAAAAGTTCTTTGGTATGACATTTTACATTTAGATCAAGCATTTGAAAATAATTTGCCATGTTGTTGGGAACATACAAAATTACGCAATTCTTATCTTCAATTAAATAGGTCACCTTTTTCGTGGTGTGCTCACAAAGATTGACATACTGATGATGACCTTTGGAAAGTAAGGTCGAAATATATATAGAGAGACTTTTTCGACTCTGTTTCTAATACTTAAAATGTTTAAGCTTCTGGTTATTTTGTTTACCATCAAATTATTTGCTCGAACAGACATTTTCGAAGATTGACTTTTTATCTGATGGCAAGCCAAGCCAGTTATTTTTGGACTTGAGAATGATATTCTCAACAAATTCGATAGCCTTTTCAACTAGCAACAACTCATACAATTTAACGATAAAAACAGACAAAAGAAACCAATTAAATTCTGTTGTTTTCTTTTATTTTGTGATGGATTAAGACAAAAAGCTTGTGGTCTATTAGTAACTTTCAGATGATATGATTGTTAGATGAATTCACACAAAATATAAAAACCTATATTTGCAAAAAAATGGGTGTTAAAAAAATTTGGCACACATCAAGAATTGGGCGAATTTAATTTGGGCATCGATTTTGTCCCAAATTTTGTAACGCCCATATTTTTGGTAGTTAATGTATTTATAGTGATGTGTTTGACATTTTAATGCTTTCCACATCCTGCTCGCATTTTCTTACTTCGTCTTTACCCGTATTATCTGAAAGTTACTAGTTTTAGTTTAGAAGACTCTTAAGAAGGCCCCTTTTCACTCAATTTTCCACAAATCAACAAATATGTTCTTTCTCTAGCATTTCTGCGTTCCATTTCTTTTTGTGGATCCTGAATCAGTAAAATTCCTGGGAATGAGGTGATATTTTGTGAAAAACAGAACCAAAACTAGAATCCTATAAAGTAACACTTTATGTGTTTGTGACACATTATTAACGCGTTAGACTAGTAACCCGGGTAAAAATTTTTACCAAACTTAACTTCGAAAACAATAGGTCAAATCCACCATTCCCGTGTACATACCCCGTGACGAAAAAATAAATCATAGAATCGCAGCTCAAAAGTGTAACTATGTTGTAGAGCTCGAAAAACTGATCAAAAAAGTGTATGGGATCGTTTCGCTACGACCAACCGTTACAGAGATATCGTCGGTTAAAGATTTTGATGACGTCATAGCCGCAATACCAAAAATAATTTATTCCCCCGTGATGCGATAAAAATAACTGACGTCACGCCGCGTGCTATTATACTAATCGTCAATATTATCAATGGTCTAACGAAAAAATGACCACGATTAAGAAGATCTTGACCGTAAATTTGAGAAAAAACCAACACTCTCTTAGTTAAATGTGTTACACACGCACGCGAATTAGTATAAGTAGATAGACTAGTATCCCGGGTAAAAACTTTTTACCGAACTTAACTTCGAAAACGTTAGGTCAAATCCACCATTCCCGTGTACGTACCCCGTGACGAAAAAATAAATCATAGAATCGCAACTCAAAAACATCCCAGGCGGCGTCGCTCGCCACCAATGTTCAGTATGCGTTGTGTTGCGAAATTTAACTCGTGTAAAAGTTTCTACAGGCATTAATTCTTTAATTCATTTCTTACATTCAGAAGATTAAAAACAGAAACAAATAGCAACATGGCTCAGAAACCTGTGTTTCTTCGTCAGTTCTTTCGTCAAATTAAAATATTCGTATACAAAAAGAAACACGTCTTCTTCGCGAAGTTTCTTGCTCACGAAATGATCGTTGACAAATTTCGAACGAAGAAGACTGCATTGCTCGCACTCCTCCAAAGACGTAGTAGTAGGCGAGAGTAATTTCACCCACACCCTCGATGTTCATAATTTTATCAAGAATTTACTATATTTTTAACGGTGAAAATAAGGGGCGATTTCCCCATGACATTATTAACGTGAAACGCGTTAATAAGTGTTATCGTGAATGAATTTCGATTAGTATAGAGGTTTGATGTGTATCCCATCATCAGCTACGATTCTTTTGTCATAATAAGCGCTTAGACCTAGTTTCTTTTGTGTGTACGTGACGATCTTATGATTACTTACCCTAAACCCTGTATTTTGTGCCATGTCCTTACTACCATCCAAAGCTTCTTTGTATCGCTGCCAACTCATTTCATTTTGCCTTTTTGAAATTCCCTTACAACTAAACTTTGATTTACCCAGATCTTGATTTTCCGCAAAATAACATTTACTCGTGAGCGCAATCATTCGAGTACCATTGAACTCCGCCTTGAATAAACCCGGTGTTCTATCGTGGTATTTACTCGTACTCAAAAATTCTGCTTTACCTTGCTTGAAATAATAATCCTTAAGTTCGGGTTTAACGATATCATCCAACGACTTAGACGAAAGAGCCATGTACATACTATCCGTATCCATTTGAATCAATTCAAAATCCCTCCTGTCAATATATTTATCGAGAAAGTCGTAGTAAAACTCAAGCATCCTCAATTTAGCAAATTGGTACACGGCGATACCGCATTGATAAGGTCGATTTATATTGACTTGACGTTTTCTCTCTTTGATCTCAAACGTCTCATTAATGACTTCAAGATCGTCAAAGAAAGGGCTTCTGAACGCCTTATCGACATTTTCCTCTGATTTTGTGTACGTATTATTGGTATGTTTTTCGAGATCTTCAATCATTTTACCATAGAACGAATTACCTTTCAGTTTATGAGTGTCACCGAGTTGTTTTAATGCAGGGTTCGAATCGCCATCTCGTCTCGCATCGGTTACTTCTTTAGGGAACCATTTGAAAGGCCTGCTCGCTGTATATTTCAGAATTTTATATACGCCAGTCACCTTCAAACCGTGATCTATATACCACTTCAACAACGGTGTATATAACAAAATCTTCTTCGCCTTACAAACCCCCAATAACTTTTTAGTTCCTTTGATATTCATCCTATTTGTAGCTGTTTGATAATCCTTCATATGTTGAGGTACTAATCTCTCAGGAATTTTATCGACAACAAACAGAGGTGAAAACTCTTCAAATTTAGCTTTTAACTCTTCCGGAACATGAATATCTACCTGACAAAAACCAAAAATAGAACCGTCACATACACCCTCGGAAAACTCTTTCAAAAACTCCGGATCTGTAGGATTTTCGATCTCAATGTAACTCTCCTTTCCACAGGGCATCTCCTGTCCCGAACAAAACAAGTACAAACTATTCGCATCAAAACCAACAATAGACTCACAATCCCTAGCGTCTTTATATTTATGAGGTCGTATCTTTGACACACCTCTTTCGGCATATCTGGAAAACACAATACTCGGACCACCAACCATACCGGTTTTCAACAACTCGTAAGCTTTGTTTTTCGGACACGCCTCACAATCTTTCCGTATTTTTGAACAGTCTTTGCAACCTTGTTTATAACATTCCTTCGAACATTTACACGTACAAGGTTGTCCGGGTGCATACAAATCGGGCTCTCCTTTCTTTTTCATTTTCAACGCTTTGTTCAAAACATAAGTCATCGAAATTCCAGGAATAGATACAGCGTCCTTCAACATATCGATATCGTCTCCATAATAATATTCTCGCGTCTTCTCCAAAGCTTCAACAAACGGTACAACATCAGCCAAGTTATATTCTTTTAACCAATCCAACATCGTAACACACCCACGTTTCTCAAATTCAACCTTAAAATCTTCATATTCTTGAGTAGTGATTAAAATCTTTTTCTTGAGACTCGAGTAAAAATCTTCATATTTAACAGTGCCTATGTGAGAAAGTTTCTCAAAACTATCCAACCATTCATAAGGAAAGACGAGTTTTTGTTCTTCACAATTGTTTGCTTTACACCAACCATCAAAAGAAAGACCCGGTGCAAGATAAGATTTCACATCTAAAAATTTGAACTGACCGGTCGTCAAAAACATATAGCTGTTTTCTTTCTTAGCCACAGAGATTGAACCGGCCTGTTCTGTCATATGATTAACAAAGTGCTTCTTGATCATATTGAGATCGTATTTACCGCTATTGAAACCTAGCACAGGAACCTGATTACACCAAGCTTCGTGTCGCATAACTACGGAGGATGGAAGCGAATCTTTGTCGGGCAAATAATATTTTTCACTTACACATTTCGAGATGCCCTCCCACCGTTTTTCTAAATCTAAAATAAAGTCTTTGATGAGCTTTTCCGGATCCGAATTTACAAGAAAGGTGGGTTTATTTGTAAAGTTATCGGTAATAGCAACGCTGACTGCGATATGTTTAGTATCAAAAGTCAGATCACTCGTAACTTGTTGGTCGAGTTTATGGAGTATCGTTTCGAAATCAAACACGATAAAGTATGGGTATGGAACAAACTTCTTTTCAAGCTCAACAGCTCTAAACTCTGGTTTTTCACACCCCCAAACTGAAACAACATCATAACCAAGACTCCTAATTTTTGTCTCCATATCGAGTGTAGCTCGATATTTTTTCGGATCACCATTTATACAAGGACATCCATGCCATTTACAACCATAATATTGATAGACAGTATTACTTTCAGGTTCATATCCATCCACAAGAATCTCGCGATTATTAATCTTCACACATCTCTCACCCCCATGACCGCAAAGAGCGTGATGAATATGTTTGCCTGTGATTTCAGATTGTTTTTCAATCCATCGACAACCGGCATAACTGAACTGGGTGTTACCTCCATAGAATACCTTATCGGAACTGTTCATGATATGCTTAAACTTTTCTCCTTTGCATATCAACTTGGTTTTCCCTCCCGAACAAAGATTTTCTGTTACGTGTCTATTATAATTGTCGTGTCTGTTAAATCTCTGTTCACAACCGACACATTCCCAGTGTTGTGTCAAACCATCAAGATCTTTATGTAGAAGCAATGACCCTCGTAGAGACCGATATCAACACAAGGTAAACTTTTTCTGAACTGGTTTTTACCAAACACCAATTTCCAAACCTGTTGGTTTTTCGATTCATATAGACGGATATTGACATTAAACTTTTTGGCAATACCTTCAAAATCAACGAGTTTTGTAGCTCGTACATCCTCAACTTCTAGGTTCTGATCATCATAAAAATCTCGAGCTAGTTGTAACGCTTTGGTAGTAGTACGTTCAGCAGGTCTTGCCACATTATCACAATATCCAAAGTAGATAGCAAGACATCTCCATACACACAGATTGTCCTTTTTATCATCAATAGCGTGAATACATTTCTTCTTACGAAGCCAATCAGGGAGAGGACCACAACCCATGAGCGGTTCATTACTGTGTATGACTTTTATGATAATTCTAGTAAATTCGACACGTCCCTGATAGACACCCGGACTATCGAAAACCTCGGCCGCTGGTAGATACGCCTTAGACCAAACACCATCATCGTCCAAATCTAACCTTCGACTCTCACATCGTTTGATATACTCCTCGATTGCGGATAAACTTGTATAAGTACCTTCTCCAGGAAGCGTCTTTTCATATTTTACAAGTTCCCCATTTCCCCGATAAATTTTAGCGGTAAAACTGTAAACAATCCTCGAACGCATTTCGATATCTTCTCTGATTCGGTTGAAAATCATATTTGATAGGTCTGAATTCAAAATACCGGTAACCTCATACCTGTTCATTCTTGGATGGCTTTCAATCAAGTTGATTTGTGGTCGTTGATCTAATTCTCGAACAACATTCATCATCCTCATCTCTCTCTTTTCTAACCTTTTTATACAGATTGAGAACCTTATCTTTCAAAGTTTTGAAAGCTTTACTAGTTTTCTCCTTAATAGGTTTAGGTACATGATTTACCAACCAATCTCTCCATTCATCCAACTTACTTTTCACAACAGGTCTATTTTTCGACATTTCTCGCTGTTCAAAGATATCCATATCTTGTTGGGTAGGAATAAATGGAACAGGTCTTGGTGGTGGAACAGGTCGGTTAAACCTAGTAGGTCTTGGTGGTGGAACAGGTCGGATAGGTGGGTTTGCTAATAATTCGATCAACTCAGCTTTTCTGAGTTTTGAGTAGCCATGTAAACCGCGTTCTCTAGCGAGAGCTTTTAATTCAACAACAGTTTTTCTAGTAGTCATGTTGTAATATATATATCACGATTATATCTTTTTAAATCACTTTTTAAAATTTTCAATTATCATTTTCCAATTTTTCATCCAAAAGATTCGTAACCTTTGTGTTCTATTTTTGTTACTCGTTGATTAAGTAACAAAAGCGAGGTCAATTTATTTATTTTTTGTAAACTCTCTTCTCTCTCTTAGCGTTATAACGTTTTTGAGAGCTGAGATATTTTTCTCTGTTATTTTTTATCCAGTTTAAACAGTATTTATTAACCGTTTGTTTCGTATCAGGATCGAGAATATAAGATGGATCCTCATCATTTTTCTCAAGCACCTCGAGTAATTTAGCTTTGTTCATTAGGTTAGCATATTTTATTTTTCGTGACGCACATAATTTTCGTAAAGCGTCACGAGTCATTGACTTGTAATCTGATTCTATTTTGTCGGTCATGTTTATGTTTATTATCTTTATATAAAGATAATAAACAACGTTTAAGTCACTTTTCTCGTGTCATTTTTGTTAAAAAAAAATGAGCTAAAATAAACGTTGTTTATAAATAAAAATGTCAGACACTAAACTTCAAGAGATTTATTATCAACCTCAAAACTTGTGGAAAGGACAAAAGGCTGTTCGCAATCTAAGAGGATTCGACTTCAAACTGAAGGTAATTAAGAAGTGGCTATCAAAACAAGCTTTGTGGCAAGTACATTTACCAGCACCGAAACACTGTTGAACGTTCACATTATGAAGTGACTAAACCGAATGAGATTCACCAATTTGATATATTGTACATGCCTAGTGATATGCTATATGGTAATAAATACAAGTACATCTTATCCGGTATCGATGTTGCTTCACGTTACAAGGTAGCGCGACCTTTGAAGACTAAGAAAGCCAAAGAGGTTGTCGATATGATAAGAGATATCTATAGAGTTGCACCCTTAAACTATCCAAAAGTATTTCAATGTGATAACGGTTCAGAATTCAAAGCGGATGTGACAAAGCTGTTGGAGAAGAATAACGTCGAAATTAAAAGAGTAACTACTAAATATAAGCATACCCATACAGCGTTTGTCGAGGCGTTGAACAAGATACTTGCCGAAAATTTATTCAAAATACAAGATGCTCAAGAACTGAACGATTCGGAAAAGGTATCATCTACGTGGGTCAAATATTTGTATAAACTTGTGGATAGATTAAACGATACGAAGACTCGGATGATCGATATGAAACCGAAAGATGCTATTAAAATGAAAGAGGTACTTCTCGCTAAACGAGAGAGCTATCCACCCGAAGAAAAATTACCTCAAGATGGTTTGTATAGATATCTATTGCAACCGGGTGAAGAGCACGATGACCATCGAAAAAGAGCAACAGATAGGATATGGTCAAAGAAGACTTATAGATTGAGTGAGGTGATAGATCAACCAGGTAACCGTGTAATGTATTACCTTCAAGATGGACCTGAACGAGCTTTTGTAAAAGAAGAGTTGATGTTGATACCTGAAGATACAGAATTACCTCCTGATTATGTGCAAGGTTGGTGAATCATACATCTCATACAAAAAGTATCTTTACTAGTAACTAAGTAAAGATGAGTCGACGAGATTTTATCTAAGCGCCATATAATGTCATAATCAAAGAATTGTCTTTCTGGATTCTTTTGAGATTGTTTGAGACCTTTCGGTCTGACAAAGGCCTCTCTAGAGATGCAACCATAATCATTTAATTCAATGGAAAGTCTTTCAGGCAACCACACCTTATATAAATTTCCCGTTCCGTCTTGCACTTCTGCATACATAGCCTTTGTAGAAACAAATTTAACATGATAAATCACGTTTTCAGGTAGATCCCTCCACTTTATGATCGATGTAGATTGTTCGATTATTTGTTCAAATGTTTCAACTGTTGGAAATTCCATTGTCTATATACTTGTTTCATATCTTTTTATATCAGTTTTTTTTGTGTGTACGTGGTAAGTTTCTATTACATAACAAATAACAACACATAACAGTTTCTATTATATAACCACAAATTACTCATAATTGTAAACAATTAAATATCTCATAAAAAGCTAGTAAAAAGCAGTTTGTAGTAGTTTCATTTTTATAGCATAAATGAGCTAACAATACATATAACATACAGATCAGCGTAGTCTAGTGGATAAGAACGCTAACTTGTAACAACAAGGTCGTGTGTTCGAACCCCACGCAGTTCGTCTGAGAGGAAGTATATATACTTCGGCGGTTGTAGATCTCTCATGTTCTGGTTGTAAAACTTGCATGAGTGCGCACTTCCCCGCAGTTGTGTTGAATATATCGCGGAATGGTTAGCATTGTGTCTGGGTGATTTATCACTGTCAGGTTTCTCTGGTCCATAGAGACATTCAGGTTACCGTCATTTCGATCGAAATTCAACAAACGCCAGGGCTTAGAAGTGTTAGCATGTATCCACAATGCCGGCTATAATTGCAAACTACATACGCTGATCAGCGAAAATACATACCATATACTAAACATCGTGGTAATCGCTAAAACCAAAGCTATTTTCTCTTCTTCGTGAGATGGGAGTGAATCTGTTTGAACTTTCTTTTGTGAACTTTTATTTTTTGTTTGTGTTGGAGAGCTAGTCACTTTGGGTGAAATATGATGCTCTTGCATAACATTAATCATTTTGTTATGTAATCAAAATAAAAAACAAAATTATAGCGTTCCGAGGGACACCACAAGCAGACACTAAGGTCTAAATGAATGATATAAAACCCAAGAGCGGAATAATTTGAAAATTGTGGTGAACAGGCGACAGAGTCTGCCGGAAAGGGAAGGTCTAGTGGAGCGGCTAGATTGGAACTGGATGGTGCCGTCCGCTCCGGTATTCACCACAAAATGTGCCAAAAATTGTCGGGAAAACAATGTGACTACATGTAATATACTCGAACAGATCATGAACGGCCATTGCGTGCGTAGTAGTCGGAGTTCGTAAGTAGTCACACACAAATAGTCTAAGATCTAGGGGTAGAGCTCAGAGCTGGTGGATTGGAGAAGCCAGGGTGGAGTGCCGGTTAGATCGAAGACAATGAATTAAAAACCCTCTAGGGTATCACAACAACAACAACAACAACAACAACAACAAAAACCCTAGGGGGTTCTCCTAAGGGAGTTTTGTTTTCAATAATAATAATAATACCATATACTAAACATCGTGGTAATCGCTAAAACCAAAGCTATTTTCTCTTCTTCATGAGATGGGAGTGAATCTGTTTGACTCACTACTCTTTTATGAACTTCCTTTTGTGAACTTTTATTTTTGTGTTGGAGAGCTAGTCACTTTGGGTGAAATATGATGCTCTTGCATAACATTAATCATTTTATTTCTTCCGAGGCTCAAGTTATCATTAGATATGAGAATTTTATTATTATAACCAGACACTCCCGACTTGATGTTTAGATTCATGTCACTAGGTAACATGTAAATACCTTGTCCAACAGAATAATCAACCTTGCTTGAAGCATAATTTAAAGTATCTTGATAACGTTTAATGTCATCTTGAATATCAACTCTGCGGTTAACAATATCTTCAAAGTTGTTCATAAAAACTCTTTGAGCTGTCAAAGAGCTTGAATTATTACCTAAAATAGAAGAACGAGCTGAGGCTTGCGAACTAAGAAGAAGATAAGCATATGCTCTAACACTCTCTGAAATTTTTACAAGACCTGTTTTTGTAAAGCCTTTAGATTTTTCTATAATCCATCGTGTCATGGAGTCGTCTGTGAAATAACTCAGACCTGGCGTTGGATAGTCTCTACGTCTTTTTTGATACGAGCTATAAAAATATTGCCCTTTGTATTTTTTAGGATCAGAATCGACACCATATTCACTACAGATTTTTAAAAACTCTTCTTTGTTATAAGGATTATCGTATTGGTTGAAACTATCTTCAAAAGGTAGAGGTGTCTGCAAGCGCTTAATGATTCGCCTAATATGATAATAGACGTGAAAACGATATACTGCTCTAATCATAGGAGTAGAGCGACCTTCTTTCAGATGTTCAGAACTGACTCCCACAAGCACTTGAAGCACACCAAGTGACAAAATTGAGTTGGGTTTGCCATAATTTAAATGGTTGTTCCTGCCAAATTTTCATACGTTGATCATTTTCATCCATTTCGTAATTAGTAAATATATTTGGAAAAGTTGCAGGGAAAGAACCGCTCTCAGAGACGATAATTGTTTGTTTGTATAAATCTTTAGCATTCAATATCTGAAGGTATTGCCCTCCATTTGGTTTATAAAGCGCGTTGGGAACATATTTAAAAATATTCTCCATTATTATTTAATAATATTATCTTCTATTTAATACAAGAAAATGTATATCACAGCAAATCTCGTAAGGGGTGAGAAGACCATAAATCTACCTTACCCCATTCGAAATATGGACGGTTCGAAAGAGATCGCATTATTTGAGATATTTGCAGACACCGTCACCTATCAAATCACAACACCGATAACATTGAAAACGTCTGACGATGGGAAAGTTGAAAAGTTGATACCAAAACGAAAATTCACTGGCAGAGAATTGAACGCGTTTTTAGCAGGCACCTTTTTAGAAGGCGATATAGAACTTAAACCATTAGCAAATACCCTCAAATAATCAGAACAAATACGCTAGCTAAAATAACCAAAATGAATTTACATCTCTCTGAACTCGACAACACTCAAAATCTTGAGGATGGAAAGCTAAGTGATATTCTACTAACTGTTCCCATCCCTAATTATAGTGGCTTTACACATACTGAGCCTAAAAATCCTCATTACAAAAAACTAAAAAACGGTGTATTCCAGTCTCTCACATTGAGACTGACAGATCAGCATGGTGGTATACTAAAAGAAGATCTGGGTACAACCGTTGTTTTATACATCCGCTAAACCGAGATAAAAAGTAAAAATTAATTATATATCATAATTATATATCATAATTAACAATGGAATACGGAAAGAGGTTAAATCCAGAACGTTCACTTAGAACTGCCCGCGGTGTAAAAGGTTCTCGTCAAAAAGTAATTGTCACACACAATCCGAGTGAGATCGATCAAAATCAGTTATTATTGGTTAGGTTTCCAAATTTAGGAAGTGATGATGTCATTATCCCAGGAACAACGAATCTAAGTTTTGATATTGAACTCGAAGTCGAAAGCTGACACAAAAAGAACATTGGTCAGTAACATTGGGAGAGCTATCGTTAAAAAGTTGGCTGTCAAGTTCGAAGGTAACGAGATATTGAGCATCGATGACTTTGATCTTTTTGGGTGTTACAGAGATTTATGGTTAACCAAGTTTGAAAAGACAAACGCGATAAGACAGGGTATCATCATCGATGATGGGTGTACAGAGAATTGTATGAAATTGAGGATTGGTGCTTCTGATAAAGACACCACTGATGCGGAAGACAAAGCCATTGCTGACACCTATAAAAACAAGTTTGTCATTCCACTCGACTTTGAAATGCTGGATAGTACTATCCCATATTATCAAGCTGGATTAGGGCACAGGTTATGCTACGAGATCACATTTAACGACTATAACCGAGTTATTTATTCTGACCCTCCAGATACTGCCGCAGGTCAAAAACGTAACCCAGATGGTAAATACAAAATATCCAACATCTCACTTGAATATGAGCTTGTGACACAACCCACATTGGCTAGACAAATCGCTTCTGAATATCAAAACATGGCTTTGCTCTATGATAGGATTTTGCGGCACAGACAAATTAGAGTAAACAAGTCAGACACAACGTGGAATTGGTCATTCAACACACCTGCCAAATCTTTGAAGGGTATCTTAGTTCTATTTGAAGAAGAAAAATCCTACAAACGAGAAACCTGTAAATTCTACAATCCAAAGATCGAAAAGGTATCTGTCATCGTCGAGGGCAAGCCTAACCAACTTTTTGCTCAAGGGATGCAGCCGTTTGAACAATACAATGAGATTTGCAAATATTTTGCTGAAGGAAAACCAAAAGATAATAGCGTCGGCGAAAACCGAAAGCGCTTGGGATTACACGATGTAAAAGTCGCTGATTACTTAACAAACAAGTATGCTCTATGGTTAGATTTCAGAACAATTGATGAGAATGCTTTGCATGGCACCGGTCGAAAGATTGAAAATGCAAGTGAAGGCATCACTTTACAGATTGAAAAGACCGCTGAAACTGCAGGAAACTTAAACGCATATATATATCTAATAATGGATGCTCAATTAAACATACAAAACGGTCAATTTATGTCTGCATTATATTAGTAAAATGAACACACTTTACATGAAAGAGCCTCACACAGCATTATTCGTTGGACCAACATCGTGCGGCAAAACCGCCCGTGTTGTAAAATTATTAGAAAATGAATATCTCAATCACTTTGATTTCATCGTGATTATATGTCCCACCTTGAAGGTGGAATCAGACTTACAGAGATCGGGAGTGGTTCTGGAATGACAGATATGTGATTTTAATTGAGCCGCAAGGTCGCTTGTATGAATGGATTAAGGAAATGGACTTCTTTTGCGCCGGATACAAAACCTTATTCCTCATTGACGACATCATAGCTGATGAAAAATTGGACAAAAAGAGAAATCCTTTGCTCGAGTTGGCAATTAGTGGTCGCCATCGAAACCATTCGCTATGGTTACTTACACAATCATACACGGCTATACCTAAAGATTTACGACGGCAAGCTAAAATGTTATATGTGTGGTATCCAAAAGATAGAAACGATCTAGCCACTATTCATGAAGAGAATGATGTGATTGATTCACAAGAAGAATTGAAAGATGTCAAGGAAAAACTGAAAGGAGGGAAACACACGTGCCTAGTCATGAGAATGGAACATCCGAGAACGTATGCGATTTGTTAAACAGGTTGACGTTATTTGTTACATGACTCTTGTAACAAAAACTATAAGACTATTATAAGACTCCTATAAGACTACTGTAAGAGAATAATTTACGTCTCAATACAGGTTCTAGAATTTTACCAATATGTTTAATCCTCGATTCAAAGCGTACTCTGTCAACAGCAGCCTCTATCCAGTTACTTCTACGAGATTCACAAGCAGAGATATAATGGACCATTACTTTATCATTAAAAGTAACCCTTTTTGTATCTTGATGGGAAAATATAATATCATCATCTGAGGATTCATCATCGAACATAATTGTTTAAGTAAACAATGTTTATTTATTTAACAATGTTAGAATATATTATTAAACATCATCATCCTCTTATAATTATTTTGTCTTACGTAATTATAAGAGGACAGCAAACTCTTATACAACAAATTTCAACAAAATTATAAGAGGACAGCAAACTCTTATACAACAAATTTCAACAAAATTATAAGAGGACAGCAAACTCTTATACAACAAATTTCAACAAAATTATAAGAGAGTATAAGAAAATTATAACAAACACACAAAATGATAGAATATGTCAACTTCGTGTTATTAAGCATACTGCTGATCTCGCTATTTTACTTTTATTTTGTGTTAAAAAAATACCTCTCTCTAATAAAAATGGTGGAAACAGCGATCGATAATTTAATCAACCAGAGTTATGATGTTCCGGGTGAATTTCCACCTTCAGATGGTAAAAGACAAAAATTACTCGAGTGTGTCTTAACTGGAAATAGCAAGCTATACCTAGGGAAAATGTACACGGAAGAACAGATTAACAAACTCAAAGATGAAGAGGTAGAAAAACTTTTTAGTATTTACGAGGCTAAACTATCAGGTCAAATGGTAAAATCCTTGGGGAAATCACTGATACGTATTTATTCCATGGGGGCTTGTGCAACGTTAGGAATAAACAATCAAGAAGCGCTAAGCAATGACCTGGAAAATGACCCCTTCTTAAACTCTGCCCTTCAAAGATTTACATGTGACTTATATTATAAATTCGGCTCATTATTAGCACCACTCAGTGTTGGACTTATTACCGGGAGGCATTATATCAATGAAAGGAATTTAAATAAATCCGATGATAATATAAATACAACAGATAATAAAAATGTCAGAAGAACAGACTCCCATTCAAGTGACAACGAAGAACCCAAAAAAGGTTGAAGCGGGTAAGAAGTTGGCGGAATACAACCGTAAAAAACGAGAACAATTAAAACAAGTGTCACCTCAAAAAGAAATGGAGAAGCCTGAGGCCTCTCTCACCAAACCAAATGAACAACCCATGAACTACACCTATGGTGTAGGTGGAATAATAGCTCTCGGTTTAGTTGGTGGATTTGCTTATTTTGTGTATAAAAAGAGAGAGCAAATATTACCCCGTGGGTCACCATCCACCCCCCCTTCCACAAAAAATCTAAAATACCAGTGAAAATCAATAAACATGAAATGGAATAAAAAGAAAAAAATGTATATATAACAAACATGGACAAGAAAAGTATCGTCAACGATTTATATCACGCATCAGTCGTCTGCGTTTTCGCTATCGGCTACTCTATGCTAGGAAAAAAGGTGTTAAAAATGACACCTCCCTCTATTCAAAAGTTCGACTTGGAAGATACGGGAAAACTAGTTGCCATTATCGCCGCTAGTGAAGTGACAAAGGACTACTTAATCAAACAAAAGATTTTGCCTGAAAATATCAATATCTAAATATGGCTTCTATCGCAATGATGTTGGGTGGAGCTTTGGCTAACGCTTTGGCTTTCACAGGATCAAGCTATCTGTTTTCAAGTTTATCCAAAGACAGAATCGATAAGGAAAGAAAACGTCATGATTTGGCCATAGAAAAATTACAAAAAGCACAGATTGAATGGCAGCAAAAACGACAGGAAAGGATCGATTTCATCAATAAGCAGCTCATGCTCGAAAAGAAGGCTGATTCAAAATTCGTAGAACTAAATGATGCAATGAGAGAGTACAATAGTGTATTTAGTAATCATCTTGAACCGCTACCACGAGAGC